>ML780102.1:166735-186056 GCA_009831015.1 Picea engelmannii
CAATGTAATGGAACTATTCAAATAAAACCAATTTGAGATATGCAATAGTCAATGTAAATCTTTTCTCCACAATCTAATGGCCTCCCCTTTTCTCTGATCGAATTTTCTCCAACGGAATACGCGATCAAATGTTCTCTTTCCACTCACAAAGTTTAATGGTTATCGCCCATTTTTCCCTATTACCCTATTGGATTCAGATTCGGATTAGCAAAAATGGCTGCATAGAATCCACCCGCTATTTTTCCACCCGCCTGCATAGAATCCACCCGCTATATTACGGTCCACCCGCCTGCACATGACAAAATACATAAACAACAAAATACATAAACAAGAACTGGAAGAAATCAAGAACTGGAATTACAGCTGGAAGAAATAAAAAACTGCAATTACCATTCTAATGACGTCTCTGGCACTTAAGGCGATAATATCAGCGCATGAGACAGTGAGAGGGCACTCCTTTTCTAGTGTAGCTTTGATAACATCAATGAATTCATACCCTCTCAAAGAATTTGCATTCGGGAACGCCTCTTTCTCTGGCGAAAACCCGTCCACTGAATCCAAAAGTATAGACGCGTAGCAGCCCTCTAACAAAAGTATAGTTCCAATCATGTTCCTCAGCCCTCTAACAAAAGTATAGTTCCTCAGCCCTTTTCCAGACAGCTGAGGAAAGCCAGCAGAAAAATGAAACGCGTGGACAGAGCATGAAATGTCAGGACAACTGAGGAAATCTGAACGTGGTAATTCTAAAGGTTAATCATTTAAACGTGGCAATTATATAGTGTTCAAGTAATTTCTTAATATGATTAGGTAAATGTTAAAAAGTAAACAGGTTAACGGACACATTGATAAATGCAAGAAAGTTATGAACAATAAATCTGACCCATTGATTTTGGAGGACGACTAAGAATATGCGAGCATCTTCAATGCATAGCCATCAGATTAGGGTTTAAGGTTAAATAAGGTTAAAAGATCATTAAATGTGCCCATTATCAATAGGTATACGCCTTTCGGCGTAAATACACCTTTCAGGGTAATTACACCTACATAAATAAAATAAAAAAAGCATAGGGTATACCATAAAGAGGGGGACCTACGTCAAGAAAACTGCAATGCACTCTTGGAAATCTATAACAAAAGGTTCATTTATTTTAACATGAAAATATGAGATTGTAGATTAACAGTATAGTCCCTAAGAAACAATGATTCCAACTGAAACAAGGGTAGTTGGGGAGCAAGAAGTCCCTGTTAAGGAGGAAGAAACACAGCTTCCCTAAAGTCAGGGACTTGTTGCTCTGATATTCGTAGACAAGTCTCTAATGGTTTCTGAAAAATATAGTCATTGCTTGCAAAGAGGAAGAGAAACTATAATAAAACAATGATGGAGTTGATTATGAATACACAATATTTTAAAGAGATATATTCCTCAAGCATGTGTTATAGCAAAGTTTGCATAGCACTAATAATGAAGATAGAAGAGCTTGTTGTTTAGATTTCAGACAAAGGCAAATTGTTAATAAATTTAGAATTATTTGTAATTATTTCTTTGAAGCAGTTCTTCAGTTGGATGCTTGTTCAATTGTTTGAACGGATTGCAGTTAAGACATAATTTTTTTTATTAACTGTCCATCCAAAAGTTCTGGGAGTGCTTCGATATTTTGGACACATTTTTTTGAAGTTAAACAACAAGCACATTCAAGTCTGAAATGTATATAGTTGAGGATTAACAGGGTACGTGGATAGTCAATGCTAAAACACTTCATACTCGAATCTTGTCCGAGTCATAATTTCATGCTCAAGAGGTAAAAATTTCTAAGGGTTTGATCCTACGATTGTAATTTGTTTCCATCGTGGGGGCATATGCAACAATATACCGTTTAAAAATCCATCTTATCTTTGTGCAACGTTGGACAATGCATGAGAAGGTCCTTTCATTATTCTGAGGATAAATACCAAACCCTAATTACACGATGTAAAATCACATCTTGCTCCTCATCCATGCAGCCGCAAAAGGATTGGGATGTACTGGAGAGGGGCTCCAGGTATTTTGTCATTTATTTGGGCATACAGCTTTAAAGTATTTTGTCATTTATTTGGGAATACAGGGAGCTTCATCGCTTTTATATCCATTGGTAGAGGAACAATAAGTGGAGCGCCATATTCAGTTCAAGGATTTTATCAACAATCCATGTGATGCCTTTGCAAGATGTATAAATCTAGTGTCATTAGCTCCCACAACGTAGTATGCAGATCACATTATTCTATAAATATAAAGCTTAAAACGATTATGCAAAGTGCCATTGCCATCGCTTCAGATCATAGTTTAATACACATCATGTGTACTTCATTATTTTGAGTAACAAGTTACAGAAACTCTCTTTCCACAAGCTGTAAATGCAAACATGCAGGAGAAGGTCAAAGGCTTACTTAACAACAAGGATAAAAAACAACAACATGATGATTATTAACTTGAGGAATGTACTACTCCATTTGTATGGGTGAAACATGCAATCATTGGTATGGCAGGAGAGCATGAATCTCCATACGTGCAGTCTTAGTGTGTTATCATAACGATATGTAGATGAAGTTATAATTGGCGCATCCTAGGTGATCACAAGGTAGATAGTTCTGTGAGTTATTTCCGTTGTATATCACATCCTCTATGTACTAAATAATACACAGTATATGCATCACGAAAAACAGACTCAACTCAGAAGCAATGCTATAGAATACGTGTGGGATTTGTACTAGTTTCACCAGAGCTTCAGGGTTATGGATCAACCATCAGTTTTGCATGCAGGGATGGTTCTTCATTTCTTTAGTGGGAGGATGGGTTCCTTCTACTGTTGCATTTTTTCTTATGGAACAAGAGCATTAAATATGATCGAAGACCTTTGGCGTCTGTATAGCTAAAAGAGAGGGAGCTCATCAAAGAGATTTAAAATATTATAAAAAAATTGTTATAAAAAAATTGGCGTCAAGCTCTAGCTTTTTTAAGCGATTTATCCCTCCATGTAGCATGCATGTACAAACTCACATATGTGAATCAGAAATCATGTTCCACCTATATCTCTCATACAACGAGTGTCTCACCTACAAATAAGTTGCTTCTTTGCCTACCTAAAATGGGCTGGTGAGATTCAATGAAGTGCATTTCGATATACTTACTCCAACTGGGTATGACGTTGATTTATCTCATCAAGTGAAACTGAGTGAGAAACGGAGTGAGGTGGTGGTCGCACCAGCTATTGATTTGAAATGAATGCTTATATCTATGACAATGTTAGTGAAGTTATGGTGATTCTTTGAATGAATTTCCTATCACCACAATTTATTATATCTGGGGACTTCTTTCCCTATGCCTAACTGACGACCACATTCTTCCTTTGATTATATTGCATATGCGAATGAGTTATAGGCATAATAAATTTCGTGATTTTACGAGATATGGTTTCATCAAAGCTTTTCTTAATAAAAATAGTTGAGTTTTCCATGATCTCGACCAATTACCTTCCGACTTCAAGTATTCAAACTCCAATTACCTTCCGTCTTCAAGTATTCAAACTCTGGTAGCCTACGCTTGTAAACACTTGTTCAGGGTTGAAATTTGGTCCACCACCTTCACAGCAATCGAGCTCAAATATTTCCACGAATTGGAGACAATTTCATGGTTTTCTACTTCTATGAGACTAACTGCAATGTGTCTTAGAGACTGTGAAAATTTATCTAAGATAACTAATTTAAACTCTTGACATGGGTGTATGAGGTTATTTCATATAGAAGGCCTCCATCTATTGAAATAGTTGCAGGTGATAAATATTTATGTCTACTGACAGACTATGATATCCACAATTATGCATCTTTTCTTGAGTTTGCACCAGAGAAATAATTAGAATTGCGTAGGGATAAGCTATGGGCATTGAATCCTTTCAAAACCCTTGATAGGTATAGCTTGTTGAGGTTTATGCATGTACCTTTCATTGACGATGGTTGGGAAGTACATATGACTATTGTTGTCGTGACTTCACTCCGGCGCCATTTGGCTTGAAAGGAAAATAAGCATCACAGATGAGGTTGTACATGCAGCGACCGCTACCGCAAGATGGTGAGGACACATTTGAAGCATTCTCTATCAAAGGCTCGACACAGAAGGACCCAAAGGACCAGAAGGCAAAGGAGCGAGACCTATGCAGGAAATACCATGGATTGCTGAACGATAGAGGTTATGATATCGGCTCCATCAATAGCCTACCGGTGGCGATGGCATCCCAGTTGTTGTCTACACAGGTTCTGTGTACCTGCCAAAAGGGCGAATGCTCAAACAAAGCACTATATGTGGCAAAGGTCTACGCCAATGGTATTCAACTCAATTGGGTCAGGTATATCACTAATGAGATCTTGCAAAATGTGTTGGATGCACATGATCGAAACCAGGGACAATTAATTTCCTTTCATATAACCAGTTCAATCTTATTTTGTACCTCCAAGATGCTTGCATTTTTATTACAATTTGAAATTGAAGACTAGCTTACATAAGAAACCTGTCGGTCGTCCAAGAATTGTGCCAAGCCTTCAAGGTTTGGCGACAGAGTTGGACTTAGAAGCTTTGGCCAATATTTGTTTAGCAACCATTCCTAAAATTGTGAGTTAGTTACTTTCCAATCTAGGTATTGTAACATATATCACTTACCCTCTTCTTCAACTTTTCTTATACTTGCTTGTGCAGAGGATTCATTTGCAACATCTTCTTGTATTAGCTTGGTATTGTAACATATATCACTTACCCTCTTCTTCAACTTTTCTTATACTTGCTTGTGCAGAGGATTCATTTGCAACATCTTCTTGTATTAGCTTGTGCGGAGAATTAATTTACAACAATTACTTGTATTCTTCTACGAGCCTTCTCCCTTTGCACGTTGGAGAAACAACCTCCATGCTCAGAGATCATTATCCTTGCAATTGCATTGGCGCAAACACATATTCTCTGCATCTTCAAGGACTTTAGCAGCTTATTCTCTGTAGCTTCAAGGACGTGACCAGGAAACTAGACCGAATGTTTTTTTATGTGAAAAAACCTTTTGAAGAAAAATACAAGGATGTTTTTAATGTAAGAAAACCTTTTGAAGAAAAATACAAGGGCACTAGCCAGGATAGACACATAGCACTGCACTTGTCCTTTAGGGAAAGACTATGAACCTTCGATCTTCCACGCAATTTTTTTGTAATACGTAGCATAAAATTTTGTTAAACTATTGCAAAAGTTGTATAGAATTTAATGCCAGGGAAGTAATGCTAGAATTAGTTATAGCATTAGTTGACTTGAAAAAAATATTCATCTAATTTGTGCTTGAGTTTTAGCATTACTTGACTTGAAAAACATATTCATAGAATTTGTGCTTGAGGATGCTTTAAAGTTAAGGTTTTCTTCGCTTGTGCCTCCGGAAAAGGTCAAATAAAACCTCCAACTAAAAATTTAAGTTAAATGATATGAAATTTTAAAATTTAATGATATGATTTTTCAAAACTTTATCTTAAAACAAGAAAAACTTTGTGGTTTTTTGCCAAAATAATACTAAGACTGAGAATCAATTACTATAAGTCCCTCGGCTAGAAGGAAAGGGACTAATAATGATCATCCAACCAACCGACAACGCACGCATTTATAAGGTTGGTATCTCTCCTATTAATTCTTACAGCCTTTAGAATAAAAATAGAAAAGTGTTGCAACCATATATTCGTCCCCTAACAAGTGGTTTGCACAACCATCATATCATTGGAGTTTCGCTCAGTTAATACATGGGTGGTTGCGCCTTGCTATATTGATCTCAAAATAATGGGTTGGTTTTGCTACAAAATCATTATGGGTGTTGTATAAAATTGGGCCCATACATGATCATGTGGAAAATGTTAACCATGTCTTTACATGAGCTCCACACGTTACCTAATGGTTGTTGGATTTGTTTGAATAACATAGAAGCCTAAATACATCGTTATTAACAAAACCAATATGCCCCAATTCGTCTATACGAGGTGCAGCAAATCAAAGTATGGAGGTGGAATCAGTAAATGACACAAAAAATTGTTTTGAAAAAACGCCATCCATCCCTTCTTGTGAATTTTTGGAGAAATCGGTCCACATTTCCCCTTAATGACTATATTTTACAAAAAAAAAAACATGTCGTGGAATGTCTTAATTCGTCTGCATGTACCTGCAAATGACATGTCAAAATTGTCACTACAAACTATTTGTTATAGGAAATGAACTACACAAACCACCACTATCAAACCAAGCATAATTATCTTTAACTCATTAAAAATAAAGGAAATACATGATAATTAGACACTCAACACTTATAAGCTTGTCACGGTACATTCATGAAGGAATATGGTAAGAATGTTAATAAATGGGTGAAAGGATGAGGAAAAATGATCAAAAGTAATGATTCTAATAGTTGAAAATACGACAAGCTGGTGATCCTACATCTCCCTGCGCTTGAGAGTTGGCATGCCTTCATGCAAATGTAGTAGGGAAAAAATAATGACCTTAAAATAAAGGAAAACTTATCCACTTCAACTATGTTTGTTTAATGGTTTTAACATACTCTGTATGAAAATCAAAGCTATCAAATGTGGGTGTAGTAGGGTCAAAAAACCGATGGATAAAAGACTTATGTTTAGAGAACTGAGTTCTTTTTTATTTTCATCCTTGTTTGAGACACTTTTTTCCCATTCTTCCATATATTAGTTCTACACTTTTTATATATGATGGTACATTGAATATGACGTATTCTATACTATGTTCTATTGTTTCCCATGACATCTTCTACAAGAAGTCGCAATGATGGAGAACCATACTTTTGAAACTTTTCAACAAGTTCTTTTTTGGGAGATATCTGCGTAAATAAAAAATCTCATATAATGAAGTCCTTCCTACTGATTTTTATTACCGTCATATAAGATGACATGTTTATATCGATTCCTTTTAGTAGAAGCAACAATTCTACCATAAAGCTCACTGCCGTATTGAAGGTATCATCATGTTGGACTCTTAGATTCATACTCAATCAAAATGAAAAGGATAAAGGAATGTATGATAATGTGGTAAAGTAATGAAGCATGAATCATATAGCAAACGTAGTTTGCAAAATGGAAAGAGATGGAGACAAAGTGAAATGGTAATGTAAGACAAGAAAGTGAAGCTCATAGTAGTCTCTTATTATAATTTCCAAAAACATTGAAAATAAAAATGCCATAAAACTTGTTTTACCTTAGGTTTACCTTTCTGAAAGCTTGGATTTTCGATTGTAGACAGGAAAAAAATCTATTAGAGCATAAAAAAGTAACTATGGTTTTTGCAACAAATTTGTACAATACCATGTTGAATATGGCCTTTAGATTTTATTTGAAATCAATTTTGAAAATGCTAAAAAATATGAGATAGAAAAAGTAACTTATGTGGCAATAATTGTTGTCTTAAGCACTGTAACAAAAAAGTGGACTAAACAATCTATAATAAGTCTTAATGAGATAGTATAGGAAAGGAGGACTTTGGTACAAGAACCAAGGAATTTCTTTCCTTGAAACTACTTTTCTGTCTAATTGTTATCATTCCCTACTTATTTGAAAAATACCAAAAGGCTACAAGCTACTATGAGTAGCATTAAACCATATAGTCTTCAATATTTTCTAAGAAAGGATTTGTCGCATTATTGACCATTTATGAATGTCGTTAACTAATGCAAGACCATTCACCATTGATGAAAATGAGTGTCAAGGTACCTTGGTTCATTCTCGCAGGTATGAATAGAGATGTTGAAGTTGAGTCACCTGTAGAATCTGACAATTGGGAGACATTATTGATTTCCCATTGTTGTCAACGAGGAAAGATTTGATTGATGTATGCAAGCTCCAAGGAACTATAAAATATATGATCTTGATCCTAGTTAAGGTGCTCAGGTTGATCAGACACGATTTGGAGGAAGCACGGATTTAGAGAATCCCACATTGTCCAACTCAAGCATCGAACAAAATACTTTGAAGAACTTATAAATAAAATAGTCAATAAAAAAACATATGCGAAACTTTATTGGGAACCTTGACAACTAGAACCCTGATTTTCAAGAAACGTTTGTGTCTAACTGCGCTAGATTCTTTGTTTTCATAGTGAGAATTGTTTTTATATTTACTGTTTTATTTCTACACTAGGCTACTATATTTGGAAAATAATATCTTCACTCAAGTGTAGTATAAATTCCAATGCATCCATCTACGTAACTCGACCATAAGTAGACTCATATATCCAAGTTTGAAAAATATACCTCAATCAATGCTTGAACATGAGAAACCAACTTCACTAATGGATATGGTGCCAAGATATGTTGAATAATGAAGGAATATTGTGGGATGATAATGGTTTGGAACCAAGATTCCATGTAATCTTTGTCTCCTTGGTTCTCTTGTTCATTGACAATTGTTTGCATGTCCTTCTTTGTCATACCATGAAAATATTCTAAGGTTTGTTTATTTCTCTCTTGAATGCATAAATAATATGATGATAGGAATTCAAGAAAATCCTCAATCTTAAGATCCATTATCTACTCTCGATTGAATCGTGTTGATGGCTCTTTGGTCTCTTATGCATATTTACAAGAATGACTAACAAAAACTTCTAGGTCTTCTTCTTGGTGTTTCTCATGAATACTTTTATCTTCTATTACTCCCCAAGATGAAGATATTTTTCACAATTATGTCAATATTTGTTCATCCTTATATCCAAATATGTTTCCAATTGACGTCAAGATTTAAGAGATTTCTTGGAGTAACATTTCCTCCTTTGCTCAAAAAACTCTTTGGCATCCTTCTTTTTCTATTTGGTAGCTCATGTCTTGCACCATGGATTAGTGTATGGGTTTTCTTACAATTCCAAAAAATAATTAAAACTTCTGCTCTACCTTAAATACTAATGTAATGAATGAAATCTGCAAAAATAAACACACCACACCAAGAAAATTTCAGAGAAAAGCTCATGATCATGTATTCAGACGCCTTCATGCTACTAAGCTCTTATTGTCACCAAGTTATATGTTGAAATGACTTATTATTTTCCTTTCCATGAATCAATCCAAAAGAAAACACATTGTACAATCATTCTTTAGATTTAGTGAGATATAACATACTCACTACAGTGAATGTGCAGGTTCTTACCTCTCATCTTACCCTCACTATCTCATTGCATATAGAATGTTAGCACCACAGAAAGAGAAAATGAAAGGACTAAACAAAAAATTACCAATGCTTAATCCCTTAGCATCTCCTTGACAATGGTAACAAAAAAGTCAGTGAATTTAATTTCTTAAATTGATGACCAATAAATTATCAATCTGGGAGATCATAAACTTGTGAGATGCTATCAAAATACACATAGGATAATGAAGCTAGCTAATTCTACTAAAATCAAAATGGAAATTAACTTAATGGATCATTTACATGAATCAATATTGACGTTATGCTCATTACAGTATTTTAACCTTATTTAGATATATTCATATAGAAGTATGTAGTTAACTCAATATTTTAAATGATTCTCGTAGCTCCAAGAGGAATCAAACTAAATAAACTTGCAGTCAAAACCAAATATCTTAAAATTGTTTTCAGGTCCTGCAACTCTTGTTTTTTCAAAATTATTTTGGTCACAATTAGTCAATATTTATGGTAGCACACCACACTCGGCGATACAAAATAGACATGAATTAAATATCATAGAGGATTGAACAATAAAGTATGAACAAATGTGCGAGGCTATGCAAGAAAAAACTAATCTGTCCCTATTGCATTCAGAAGAACTTTGTTTGACAAATCAGTCCAAGAAATCAAATTCAAGTGGATGAGTATGATGTTGGGTATGTGTTATATTCTTTTCCCGAGTCACAGTGTCGCATTTTTTCCTTAAGAAACGTGTCGCATTTTTGTCTCATTTTTCGTGTTGCCTCGATTTTTGTGTCCATTGTGGGGCAGTTTTTGGGCACGTGGTTTTTCCTGATGATTTTCTATTTCCAACTAAGGAATTAGGTTTGTTGACTAATCTAGGTCATTGGGTTAGGGTTTTGGATGCCACTGGCTCCTATATGTATATTGTATTGTAAACAATGTATCACTATGAATGAATATAAAATATGTTGGTTTTCCCAGTTTGGGTTTCGAGGGAAAAAATCTTTGTGTAATGTTTTTATTTTCCATTGTATATTTTCTGTTCTTTTACTGAAAAACCTGTTGGCAGTAAATATTGTACAAGGTTAAAATCTACATTTGGTATCAAAGATTTGTTGATTTCAAGGGGATGCCTTTGTGGTCAAGGGATTGGCTGGGGAATTTGATAATCCTTGTTACAGTGGAAAATATGTGGTATTGATTTTTCCGGTGAAAATAAATGGCAAACAATTCAAAAATGGAGATCGATAAGTTTAATGGGAGAAGTTTTGAGTTGTGGAAGCTCAAGATGGAAGATCTGTTGGTGGATAGAGATCAATGGATCGTGGTAGAACAGAGTAATGAACCTACAGGAACTTCAGAAAATGCCTGGAAAAAGTTGGATCAGATGGAGAAGAGCACAATCTGACTGTGTCTCTCGGATTAAGTATTACTGAATGTTTCAAAGGAAGCTACAACCAAGGATTTATGGGATAAGTTGGGGAAGTTGTATCAGTTTAATGTTGGGTATGTGTTATATTCTTTGCACGAGTAGCAGTGTCTGAGCGCCTGTGTCAGGCACGCAGGGGGGTTAGAGGGGGGGCCACTAGGCGCCCCCTCGAGGGGTGCAGGGGGGCGGAGCCCCCCGCGCAGGGGTTCAGGGGCAGCGCCCCCCAAAATTTTTTTTTGGGCCGACATATTTTCGCCGGTTTCGAGCTGACATATTTTCGCCGGGCCGACATATTTCCGGGACCACGTGATATTAGGTGGTTTTTTGGCACATGGTTTTTCGCCGATGGTTTTCTATTTTCGGTTAAGAAATTAGGGTTTTGGACTAATCCAGGTCATTGGGTTAGGGTTTTGGATGTCGCTGGCTCCTATATGTATATTGTATTGTAAACAATGCAACACAATGTGTATGAATATAATATATGTTGGTTTTCTCGGTTTGGGTTTACAGGTGAAAAATCTTTGTGTAACGTTTGTATTTGCCATTGTATCTTTTCTGTTCTTTTCTGAATATCGGTTTGCAGTAGATATTATACAAGGTTAGAATTTACATTTAAGTCCCTAGTAAATAAAACATTCCTGAGAAATAATTTATATAACTTGAGGATGAGAGCTAGAGGCTCAGTGGTAGAACATTTGAACACCTTCAATACCGTGGTAAGTCAATTAGTATCTATTGAGATTAAAATTTCAGATGATGATAAGTGTATCAGTTCACTATGTTCTTTACCAAACTTATGGGATAGTCTGGTTGTTGACATAGGTAGTAATACAATTTCCTTGAATTTTGATGAAGTGGTCTCATCCTTGTTGTCAGAGGAGATGAGATGGAATAATATGGAAGAACAGAGCACACATGCATGATTTGCAAGAGGACGCTCCTAGGAAAGAAATAGATCTATGTTCTCGAGTGGGAGATCAAAGTCTAAGGGTAGATATAAATCTCCCGGAAAGTTTGTAAGGGTATGTTGGAGATGTGGAAAAGAAGGGCACTACAAGAAGTACTGTAGATCCAAAGTTGAGAAAAAGAAGGTATCTGAAGAATCTCATTCTACAAAATAAAAGACCTCCAAGGAATAAGGAGAGGATGTGTACTTGGCTTCTTCAAGCACACATGAATATCATGAGGCATGGTTTGTTGACTCAATTGCATCCTTTCATATGACTCTCCACGAGGAGTGGTTCTATGAATATGAAAGGTATGATGGAGGTAATGTTTTCTTAGGTGATGAATCGACAACCAAAATGATAGATCGAGGGAAATTCAAGTTGAGGCTCATATATTTAAGGATTAGAACATTACCCTCTATTCTACACATCCAAGGATTGGCCAAAAATTTGATTTCTATAAGAAAAATGGATGAAGCGGGGGTAAAAATAATATTTGAAAAGGAAACATGCAAGATGGTTTGAGGAGCAATGGTGTTGTTGAAGGGCGTTCGGTTTGGAACTTTGTATAAGCTGCAAGGAAGAACTATTAGTGATGGATGTAATAGTTCCATTGTTCCTAATATTTGATTTGAAGAAGAAATAACTCCTACAGTCTATGCAGAAAATATTATGATCTGGCATCAAAGACCGGGGCATATCAGAGAGAAGGGTTTTTGACTATTACACGGTAAAGGTATGGTTGAAGTTATGTTTAATTGATATTTGGATTTTGATTGATGTGAACATTTTGTATATGGGAACTAGAATCGGGTAAGATTCCCCTTTGGTGCAATGAGGGAAAAATAAATTTTACAACTAGTTCACAGTGATCTTTTTTGATCTGTTTCAGTCTCATCATTGGGAAAATATATGTACTATGTCTCATTTATATATGACTTATCTAGGAATAGTTGGATATATTTCCTCAGGAATAAATCTGAATTCTTTGATAGGTTTAAAGAGTTTAAGGATCTTGCTGAGAATCAATCAAAGAAAATAATTAAGGTATTGATGACACATAATGACAGAGAGTTCTGTGGGAATGAATTTGAAGAATTATGTAAGAAGTGTGGTATAAAAAGGAATAATACTACTTTATATACACCTCAATAGAATGGACCTGCAAAAAGGATGAACATGACATTGATTGAAAAATAAAGGTGCATGTTCCACGGTGCCAAGTTAGGTAAATAATTATGGGCAGAGACAATGGGTAATATATGTTACCTGGTCAACAGATCACCCTCATCAACATTGGATAACAAGACTCTACAACATGTATGGACTTGTAAGAAACCTTCTCTCACACATCTCAAGGTATTTGGATGTGATGCATATGTTCATGTTCCAAAGAAAAACATGCGTAAGTTAGATAAGAAGGCTAAAAAGTGTATCTTTATTGGATATAAAGATGGCCCCAAACATTATAATCTTTTCAACCCAGAAACTAATAAGAAAATTTATAGCCGAGATGTGGCATTTAGAGAAATGAAGGATGTTTTTAAACAAGAATTCCTACCAAGTAAGGAAGAACCAGAGAAAATAGAGTTTGACTTAAAGGATTACGAATCAGACTCTATAGAAGAACATGAATCAGAGGAAGAAGATCCTCATACTCCAATATTGAGGAGATCGGTTCGATAAAGAAGGCTACCAAAAATTTATACTCCATTTGATTTTCGTTCAATTTTTTTTTTTGTCTATTACTGATGATGATCCTAGAACTGTGAGAGAGGAAGCGGATTTAGAGGATGGAATTCTTTGGAAAAAGGCCATGCGTGAAGAAATGGAATCCTTTGATAAGAATGAGGCTTGGGATCTAATGGAGTTTCCAACTGGAATAAATCCCATTGGAAAAAAATGGGTGTTTAAAAATAAGTTGAATGCAAAAGGAAAACTGGAAAAATACAAATCTCGATTAGTAGCAAAGGGTTATTCCCAGGTTGAGGGAATTGATTTTGGTAATATTTTTTCTCTTGTTTCCAAGTTAACCTCTATAAGATTTATGTTATTTGTTGTTGTTGCATTTTATTTTGAGGTAGAACAGATGGATGTGAAGACAACATTCCTACATGGGGATATGGAAGAAGAAATCTATATGAAGCAGCCAGAAGGATTTGTTGTGAAGGGAAAGAAGCAGATGGTATGAAATATTAAAAAGTTCCTATATGGTTTAAAACAATCACCAAGGATGCGGTATCAAAAATTTGATACTTGTATGTTGGGACTTGGTTTCACAAGAAGCAAAGAGGATCATTGTGTATATTTTAAATTAATTGGCGATCATTTGATTTATTTTTTCTTGTATGTGGATGACATGTTGTTGATAGGAAACAACAAGGAGATTATCTAGGATGTGAAAACTCAGTTGTCCTCTAAATTTGACATGAAGGATGTTTATGCTTCAAATTTCAATTTAGGAATGGAAACTAAAAGAGATCGCAAAAAGAGGAAACTTTGGTTAAATCAGAGAAAATATGTCGAGACAATATTATAGAGGTTTAATATGCAGGAATGTAAGCTGATCAAGGTTCATATTCCTGTTGGTGTAAATTTATATGCGGATCAGTGTCCCAAGACACATGAAGAGGAGGAGGACATGTCTCGTGTTCCAAATACGAGTGTAGTTGGAATTTTGGTGTACGCAATGGTCTGTACTAGACTGGAAATTGCACATGCAGTGGGAGTTTTGAGTAGGCATATGTCAAAACCAAGGAAGGAGCATTGGAAAATAGTAAAAAGTGTTTTCAGGTATTTACATGGCACTGCTAGCTATGAATTTTTATACCAAGGAAGACCAGGATTGGACAGAGTGGTGGATATACATGGCTTTCTAGATGTAAACTGGGATGGAGATCTGGATCGTAGGAGATCTACAAGTGGGTATGTGTTTAACCTATTTGGAGAATAAATACATTGGATGAGAAAAAGACAGGTTGTAGTGTCACTTTCAACTACAGAATTTGAATACATGACAACCACTCATGCAAGTAAGGAAGAAGTATGGTTACAAATATTCTTTTAAGGTATTGGGTTGGTGCAACAAGCTGTAAGGATAGATTGTGATAGTTAGAGTGCAAATTTCCAAGCAAAGAACCTAGTTTATCATTCAAAGACAAAGCATAATTATATTCAATATCACATTGTGAGAGACATGATTGAAGAAAATAAAGTGTTGCTGATGAAGGTGGACACTTTGAAGAATGTTGCAGATTCATTAACAAAATCTGTGAGCACTAGTAATTTCTCCTGGTGTAGAGGATCAATGGGCATTTCTTCCTTGGATTGTTGACTATGTAACCCTGTAACCCCCTGTATGCAAAGAAAACAACAAGTTGGAGAATGTTGGGTATGTGTTATATTCTTTACTTGAGTAGCAGTGTTTGTGTTGTGTCAGGAGGTTTGATGGGGCATCACTAGGCCTCCCCTTGCGGGGTGGAGGGGCATGAAATCCCCGCATGAAAGGGTTCGGGGGCAGCGCCCCCAAGAATATTTTTTTTTCTTGGGAAACATGTTGCATTTTTGCTTCATTTTTCATGTTGCCTCGATTTTTTGTCCATTGTCGAACAGTTTTTCAGCACATGGTTTTTTCTAATGGTTTTCTATTTCTGGTTAAGGAATTATAGTTTTGACTAATCCAGGTGATTGGGTTAGATTTTTGGATGTCGTTGGATCTTATATGTATATTGTATTGTAAATAATGTATCACTATGAATGAATATAGAATATGTTGTTTTTCCCGTTTTGGGTTTCTAGAGGAAACATCTTTGTGCAATGTTTGTATTTTCCATTGTATCTTTCATGTTCTTATATTGAAAAGCTTGTTTGTAGTAAATATTGCACAAGGTTAAAATCTGCATATGATATGTTTTTTATGTTGGATTACTGAGAGGGGGGTTGAATAAGTAATCGCGCAATTATAGTCCTTTTTAACCAAATAATCCAAGTGTTATGTCAATGTAGAATTACTATCCAATAATGAGCAATAAGAAATCAACAATCAACAAACATACGCAGTACACTAGTGTTTTACGTGGAAACCCAAAGAGGCAGAAAACCATAGAATTATTTTTCTTATATGTCTTGAAGAATTACATTCATTGGAAGCACCAACTTCCTTTGTTTTCCAACTCCAACTGGAAGGAGACTCCAACCCCCTAGTTTCTTCGACTACAACGTGAGGGAAGCTCCAACTCCCCAATTCTCTTGTTACAACCAGAAGGAGGCTGCAACCCCCTATGTTCTCCATCTACAATTGGAAGGTGGCTACAACCACCTTTCCTTGCCTCATCCAACTGCCATGAAGTATAAGTAGAATGATGGAACCATTGACAACCTGTCACTATGAGATACACTATTGTAAAACTGTATCAACTTATACCACTGACCTGTATCCAATCTCTATAACTTCCCTGTAATCAATTTGTACCTAAAATTAACATGTATATACAAAAATACAATTGGTACGAGACCTGTAGTGTTGTATCCCACGTATGTATTCTCCCTATATTTTATGCAGCCCGTGTATGCCTTCTGAAAACTAGGGTTTCCTTTTTCTTGAAATTTTTTGACCCTCTGTTACTTCTTTCACATAGATCTGTAACCTATCACTGTATCCAGACTCTAACTGTACCCTGTGCATGCATCCTCATACATAACCTTTACTCAAGGAAAATATGCCTCTCTCTAGTCATGGTCCACATAGGTGTGTGTAATCATGAAGAAGTATAATATCCCTCACATGATCTTAGTCATCAAACCCTTTCTAATATTCAGCCTCTCAATACATCAACTACTAAACAAATACAAGCTCTCAACCATGTACCATAAAAACCCTTAGCCATATGCCAAGAAATACAAGATGTGACTCACAAGAAGTATCAATGATGAACATACCAACATTGTATTTCTGTAGATCTAACTTATACAAAAATCTCATGTAGCCACTAGTCTCTCTAGGGAGAATCCTAAAATCTCCATTTCCATTCCTCATGCATACAACAAAATCCATCTATTCATAGAAATAAGACATACCTTTTGAACCAATGGATGGATCTGATGTATCTGAGCACTTTATACCTTCCTGGGATCTTGATCTCAGAATATAGAACCTCTACATCTTCATATTCTCAAGTTTCCATGGCTTTATCAACATGTACTCACCCTATACACAAACAACCCACGTACGTACACACCCTATACAGATATAGTCTACGTACATGTACTCACCCTATACACATTCAGCCCGCGTATGTACGCACCCTATTCATAGACAACCAACGTACATGTACTCACCTTACACACAGACAACCTGCGCAGACCTCATAAAAAAGGGTTTTTTGTATTCATTGTAATTCTGAGAGTTTCACCATCAAAACATCGTGCTACCTCATACGTTCACCACTTCAGATGTATCCACAAGTATGTACAATAAGTTTTACACAAGAAAATATATATACAATATGTACAAGTGTGTCCTTAATGAGTGAGATTTCCCTCTTATTTATATATTCATGTACCCTTATAGTTTCCTTATTTTAGGGCTTCTCCATTTAAAATAATTTCTTTTGCAAGACACTTTGACTCTTGGGGGCTTCTATAAGACTCATGAGGGTTCTCCAATTTCTTATGGTCATAACTCTTCAACCGTGAGGAGTTATGTGACGTTCCATATACCACCAGAAATGGTATGACAAGCACTATGCATATAGGATAGTTTCACCGAAAAATTCACTTTCCTTCATCTCATTATTCCAAAACTAAGCATGGGTTCTCTAACCATACTTCTAGGATAACTCAATCCATAAAGCATCTTTCCATGAGGGATTTCACCATAAGGGAACCACTTTGGAGTTCATCCATTTGTACTTCTTATCAACCATTATAAGACAATAATGAGTCATATTTACATCAAACAAACTTGGGTCCATTACCCAAACCTTTATACTTCTGGGCTTTCTTCAAGGGTTGACATCAATGAAAACCAACCTTAATCAATAGTCTCCTCCTTTGGGATTGATGGAAACACTCTGATGCAATATTGAAATCATATCACTCATGCTCCCCTTGGAACCATGCCTATGTCCTCTGCATCTGATAAATCTTCTCCTTGTGGAACCATGCCTCTGTCCTTTGCATATAATAAATCTCTCCCTTTTTGTCATCAATGGAAAAGGTATCTTTCCATCCAGGGCTACTCCCCTTGACTGAACTATCCTATTATGGTGTTTCTTCGTGTACATCTAAGACATATAAGATAAGCATTAAAAAAGCATTCATTTTGGAGTAGAAATAACTCCAAGTCTTTGGCGAATATATTCAAATCCTTCCCATGGAAGTGGTTTTGTAAAGATGTCTACCACTTGTTCTTTTGTTCCAACATACTCAACTTTGATGTTCTTTTCTGTAACCTACTCCCATAAAAAGTGATACTTGATTGGAATGTTCTTGATCTTGCAGTGCATCATCGGGTTCTTTGAGATACTGATGGTGCTTGTATTATCACAATATATTGGAATGGGCTCATCATACTCAACCTGTATATCTGTTAGAGTTTGTTTGATCCAAAGAACCTATGTACAACATGATGTTGCTGCAATATACTCTTCCTCAACTGTAGATAAAGATATTGATGATTGGTTATTTTTTAGCCACTATACGAAACACTCACCTAAGAAAAACGATTCACCACTAGTGCTTCATCGGTCATCAATACTGTAACATCCCACTCTGGCGCACTGAGAACACTTATTATTTGAGGACACTTGCTCGCAAGTGATCTGGACCCCTTTTGATGTTAGACCTTTTATATTTGATTATGATGTGATTGACAGATGACATGATGTGTTACTATTTGATGTAGATGGGTGTTATTGACTCAGTTTTATTGAGTGTGCAGGGTTTTTGGACCTTGAGGATGCAGAGGCATCGGTAGAACCCCCTTGGACTCCGGACTGAGTCAGGGAGTGTGCTTTTGGGTTGATATGTTTATTATGATGTTTCATTTGATTGATGACTTGATGTTGACATTTCTGACATGATTATTGGTGATGGAGGCTGACGATAGCTTGCCGACTTGAGTCACATATGGAGTAAAGGGGCCACACACGATTGTAGAGAGGTTGAGGGAGAGGGGTGGACATTAGCCCTGCCACCGCCTGTTAGCACTCTCGCCGTGGCTCGAACTGGAGGTTAGCGATTACCTAGTTCGAGAGGACCCACGATGCCATGAGGGCCGACTGTGACAGTCACTCATGATGATTCTAAGGGGCACGCAATAAGGCGGGGGCCTTATTCCTTAGAACCCTTAGTCTCCTACGAGTTCACTTAGTGGAGTGTTTACTCCAGGGGTTATAGAGGTCTACCAATTAGTCTACTCGGCGAGTGGAACCCTTGGAGCACGTGGTGCATCCTGAAGGGCACGTCGCATAGAAGAAACTCAATCAACGAGTGGCACCCTTGGAGCACGTGGTGCATCCTGAAGGGCACGTCGCCAAAAGAAATTCCAGGCGAGTGGCACCCTTGGTGCATGAGGTGCAACCTAAAGGGCATGTCGCGATAAAGGTGATTGAAGGAGTCAACCTAATTAGCCCTAAGTCATCAGCACCTGAATAAAACCTTAAGTAATTCCCTCAACCAATCGTCGCCTAGCTCAGAATCTAAGCCCTAAGCCTAAGACCTTCTAGAAACAGGGGGGAAA
>ML780102.1:186106-225607 GCA_009831015.1 Picea engelmannii
AAAAAAAAAAAAAAAAAAAAAAAAAAACTCAGACCATCACCCTCTCATTATCCTTGTCTAATTAATTAAACTATCCTCCATCACCTTGATCTTCCAGTATCCATATCCCTTTTTCTTGTCTAGTTCACATTACTATATCGCCATCCCTCCCCGTAATTCCTCTTTATTCGTTTTATGTGATACATTATTTTTCCCCTATACTGGTTTTACATCGCCTTAATCTCTCATTATCCTATATATATATACATATATATTAATGGTAAATTAAATGATGGATAATGATAAACTACAAAGATAAATGCATGCTTATAAATAGAAAATGAAAATATATATATGTATATTTATATTATAAACAATTGTAAACAAATAAAGTTAAGCATGTAAAAATTAAAAGGAAATGAATATTGAGCGCACATACTCTCGTGTTTTTGGAAAGAAAAAGAAAATATTATAAACAAAATAAATTCAAAAGAAAAGTAAGAAATTCAAAAGGGAAAGGGGGGGAAAACCTAAGAAAACGAGAATTAGGGTTTGAGGCTGGATAAAAGAAAGGGAGAGGGGAAAAGATGGGACCTTTCTTTTTTCTTTTTTTGGGAGATTGGTATTGTTATGCTGGAGACTAGAGACTGGACTGATTTCTCGTAGGAGTTGGGGATTCTCAGTAGACTTGAGTGGTAGCTCAGCCTTGGAGGCGAGCTGAGAAGCTGGTTACTCTCTGATTGTGTGTGGCCCCTTTGCGTCTTGGGGGGATGAGGGGGAAGAAGAGTACCCCTAGCAATTGGCTGGGAGGTACCGGTGAGCTCATTGAGGTCGGCAAGCGGGAGCACTGAAGACGAAAGCAGCAGAGAGCACGGGAGTCAATTGCGGCATACAAATAAGGCAAAGGTATGCTCCTGAACTTAGTAAGGTAGAATGCATAGTTATTACTGCTGAGATTGTGACTGTGTGGATGTAAATGTCCTTCCCTCGTCCTTAAACTCAGAAGATGCTCGTTTTTATGATCAGTTCAGTTTAGGGTTACTGGTAAATAGTTGGGGTTATGGATATTTCATTTTTTTCATATGGGTACAGTTTAGGGCGGGGTAAATTTGTATTGGGCATTTTTTTTATTGTATTGGGCATTCCTTTTTAATGTTGGGCATATATATAGAGTATGGGGCATTTTCTATTTGTAATGGGCATTCCTTTTTAATGTTGGGCGTATATACAGAGTACTGGGCATTTTCTATTCGTATTGTCCATTTCTTTTTAATGATGGGCGTATATACAGAGTATTGGGCATTTTCTATTTGTAATGGGCATTCCTTTTTAATGTTGGGCGTATATACAGAGTACTGGGCATTTTCTATTCATATTGTGCATTTCTTTTTAATGCTAGGCGTATATACAGAGTATTGGGAATTTTCTATTTGTAATGGGAATTCCTTTTTAATGCTGGGTGTATATACAGAGTCCTGGGCATTTTCTATTCGTATTGTGCATTTCTTTTTATTACTAGGCGTATATACAGAGCATTGGGAATTTTCTATTTGAAATGAGCATTCCTTTTTAATGTTGGGCGTATATACAATGAACTTGTCATTTTCTATTCATATTGGTCATTTCTTTTCATTACTGGGCGTATATACAGAGAATTGGGCATTTTCTATTTGTATTGGGCATTCTTTTATTGTTGGGCATCACATACAGCGTGGGTTTCGTTTTGTGGGTTCTCCGTTTTTTTATTTTTACATTCTAGGTGATTATAGAAGACACTGGGCTTTCGTTTTACCAGCCCCTGTCCTTGTGTTTTACGCCTTGGCCGTGGGTACTGTAGAGTGAAATTTCAGTGAGCTCAGTTTTGTGTTGGAAAGGTGAGAGAGCTGAACAGTAAGAAGGGATTCGTCAGCGATCAGGTATTTTCCTTTTTTTTTGTCTTTTCACAATTGTATCGTTTAAAGGATTGGTAGAAGACTGAGTGTTTTCTTGGGGTTCCGGTATGCTTGGGATTGAAGATAGACAGCTTGTTATTTATAGAGTGTTATTCTGTTTATTGAGGCATTGGTACAACAACAGATAAACAATTTTCAGAAAGTGTTTGTAGAAATATCTCAATGAGAAGGTATATCTTTACTCATACTCTTCAATAATTTGCAATAGCTGCGAGAATGGTAATTACAGAATGTTTATGGTAACTAAGCATTGAGGGAAAGCACAATGCTTGAAACCGTGTGTGTGCTATAGACTTTGCATTACATAGATTGTCAATGACTTGTAATCCTCTATTACTAAGTGGTTTTGCATTTCTATTTATGAAAAATGGGTTGTGCCATTGTGTGGGCATGCCAATTAATGGAAAAATGGTCTGCCTCTGGTAAGCTATGCCCGGCATGTTCACGGTCCTTTCTATACCTTGTTTAATAGATCCAATCCAAACTGGATGATGCCATGTCAATTAGTGACTGGATCTTCCAACCCTTGCGTTTTGCATATGAAACCTGTGTGTCATATATAGGGAATTTATGTGTTTTGTGACTGTGATCTCTACTTTGATTATCTTTAATTTCACCTTTTCAAATGGTATGGGCATGATGAAGCCCAAGTAGAAGTTTGGAGTGTTTTCTGGTATAGCTGTGACCATTCTTGGCCTAGGACTCTTGCAGCCAGCTTGTAATCAAGGATTCACAATGTTCCGTAAACAATGAGAACCTCATGGGCAGTTATGGCCTTGTATGTACACAGTTGATTGATTAATAAGAAGAGTGTAGATCAAGTGCATGCTTCAGAATGGTAATGGTAGTGGAAATCTTCGTGTGTGTTGACAAACACATTGATTGGGCAGTCAAACTCATTAACCTTATCTATATTATGACTGACCTTGTTGATGTCAATTGTTGGCAATGGGTTTGGTGTCTACTATTGCAATTTGATGGCTGTTGGATTTGGTGAAAAAGGTGGGATATGGCACTTCATAATTCTGACTTTATGTTCATAGATAAACCCATTTGTAGAAGGCAAAACAAGTTTATTTCATGCCCTTTTGCTTACATCTGTACCTCCATTTTATGGCATGTTGTGCAAAATAAGAAATGTCTTTTATGTGAAAAATGTATGCCAAAAGGTGTATAAGTTGCTGCTGTGTTTTCTGCTTGGCATGGTGATGTTTTTCCCATGAAAATTCTGCTTTTTCCCCTTGCATCGAAGCCATTTGATTCATGGATAATTCTGTGTTTTATCCCCAAGCATTTTCGTGTGTTATATGAGGGATCTCTGTATTTTCCTTTGGTCAAGAAAATAATGCTCGACACGGGAAAGGATGGACGTCTGGGTTTTGGGGAATGCTCGATACATTCTTTCAACCTTTAAATTTTTCCCTTAACTACCATTAAAACACAACCAGGGTTCTTTCCATTAAAGCGTTGTAACAATGTCTCAATGTAGTCATTTTTCATTTCTGTTTATGGATTTAATTAAACCCCTATTCCTTGACCTCTTTTCTTGCTGCAGAGCTGCTAGGTAACCTGTAGGGTGTTAACTATTAACAGCCATGGGTATTTTTCATTTCCCACTTTAGTCTTTTATATAGTGCTTTGGGGCTTGTAGTATAACTATGTTTTGGCATGGTATAATGTTTCCTTCTCATTTCTTTTCATTCGGTGAATGTTAGCTATGTTATGGACCTCTATGATTATCTCTATCCCTCATAAGAGTGAACATAAATCGTATTCTTGCTTGTTGAAAATGGTGGGGTGTCTTGCAACATCAAGATGGTACTGACAAATAAAACTTAGTGAGTGATATCGCTACCCATGATGTTCATTTCAAGAAAATATGGTACGATGATAACTTGCCTTAATACCAAAAAGGGGGAAATAGATTTCACTTGTTTGGCATCTCCATTGAATACATCCTTCCCTGATTGAATCATATAAGTTCAAGAATTTTTGGTGATGAGTCAAGTGATCATAGGCATTTTCCTTGCATGGTTTAACTTTGCCTTTTATGCTACAGTATGAGATATAAGTTTGAAAAATATGTATCCAAACTTTCACCTGCATGAGCAACCATACCGTCTGGGCAACTTAAGTTCTTCAATATCTTGCTACTGATTGTCCGGGACTACATGTTTGTACTCTTGTTCACATTAGGAGCATTTAAAAAATGGAAATGCAAGAGTTGTATGAGCTCTTGTTGGCATTGCTGAAAGCAAAATAAATAATAAAAATAATAAAATGCAATAGAGAGCTACTTATATGATTGAACTCCTATATCTTGTTGCATAAGGAATGGTGAGCATGATGCCAAGGAGAAAAGTAACAATGAGAAGGATTCTTGTTGCTAAACCTTGTCAATGATTGTTGTGTAGAGACCTTGATGCAAACCTAAAGATTGCAATGCTTACAAATGATGGATTTCTTGAAGCGGTTGCTTAAGTAATTTTGGTTACATGCCAGACTACATACGAAGCTAAATAGTTAAATATAGGGTGGTGCTATGGTGAATTCATGATAATCGCATTATGAAGGATGACCCATAAAAATTAAGGTCCGTGAATCTAAGTGAAACCGGTATTTATATTTCAGCAAACGGGGATTGCAGTTAACTAATTGTACTTTATTTAAGGTTGGATATCTCATCGATTAATAATTTTAAAGGGAGAAATTGGTCTGAAATTTTCAGTGAGTATTATTCATGGATTGGCCAACGTCTGGGTCCTTCTTACTTGCGCCTTCCTGGAGGACGCTTGTTCTTATAATTTGTGTTGTATAGGGTCGTAATCATCTTATTGTTGGGTCAGTCTTTTCGATTGCCAGGTGGCGACGTAGAGTCACGTGAGTCCGTACTTCTATGCGCGCACACACTTTAACGCAAAAAAAAAAAAATTGCACCTGTTAACAAAGATGTTGTCTTAATGAGGAGGGTCCTTACAAATACAACCTGCCCAATATGCATTTATGTAGGAAATAAGTGATATATCCTTTCCTTTTGGATACCATAATCAAAACTCTTATGTTCCTATGAGATATCTTAAAATTGTCTTCATTGCTAATACATGTGATTCCTTTGGTGGTTCTTGAAATCGTGCCACCTTTCCAGCTACCTACATTACATCTGGTCTAGATTTTGTCACATATAGTAGGTTTCCAATCATTGACCTATATTTCCTTTGATATGTAGACTCTGAATCATCAACTTTGCTCAACTTGCAACTGGTTTTCATGGGAATGATAATTGGCTTGCAATTTTCCATTCCGAACCTCTTTAGCATTTATCTGATACACTTGGTTTGAGAAATAAAATTTCCTTGGTTACCTTGACATCTCTGAAGTCCTAGAAAGAAGGATAGTTCTCCCAATAACAACATTTCAAATTCATTCTGCATATACTTTGTAAATTTATGGCTTAACCTGTCATTATCACTACCAAAAATAATATCATCAACATAAACTTCAACTAATAAAATATTACCTTGACTTACCTTGATGTAGAGGTTGTTGTCCGCACTTCCTTTGCTGAACCCTGCCTACTACAGATACTTATCCAGTCTAAAGTACCATGCTCTAGGAGCCTGTTTTAGACCATACAAGGCCTTCTTTAATTTACATACATAATCTATGTTCTCTGACAACTGAAATCCTTCTGGTTGTTCAATGTAGACTTCTTCTTCAAGTTCCCCATTTAGAAAAGATGATTTTATGTCCATCTGATATACTTTAACATTTTTGGAGAATGCATAAGCTAAAAGCAAACGGATTTCTTACATTCTGCCAATTGGGGAAAATGTCTCTTCAATGTCGATTCTATCAATCTGTGCATATACTTTACATACCAATCTAGATTTGTTCTTTGTAACTTGTCCATATTCATTTAATTTATTCCTGAAGACCCATTTTGTGTCGTTCACATTCTTATTCTTTGGTCTTGGAACCAATTCCCAAGTGTGATTTTTTTCTATTTGATCCAATTCTTCATCCATGGCCTTATTTCAAAATTCATCCTTGTTGGCTTCTTCAAAAACGTTTTTTTCAATTGTAGATAAGAGTGCTAGGTGTATTTGTTCTAGTGAACATATTCTTCTTCTAGTCTCAACTGTTGCATCTTTGTTTTCGATAATCTAATCTGAAGGATGATTCTTTTGTACTCATTTACTGGGTTTCTTTGGAGAAACTTGTTGAACTTTCTCTTTTGCTTCTGTCAGATTCTCGTTTTCTTACTCTTCTACTTCTTTTTCATCTTTTGCTTCTTCTTCTAAGTGATGTTTCATTGATTCATTTTCTTCTTCCTTTGATTCTAGTCTGCATGTTTCATCAATTGTCACATTGATGCTTTCCACAACTGTGTTCAATCTTATATTGTAATGCTTGTATGCTTTCATTGTACTTGAGTAACCAACAAGTAATCCTTTGTCCACACGAGATTCAAACTTTCCTATTATTCCATCTTCTCTTTTGATATAGCATTTGCTTCTAAAAACTATGAAGTGCTTCACATTTGCTGGTCTTCCTTTTCATAGCTCGTAAGGAGTTTTGTTGGTGTTGTTTTTGAGCATTACTCTGTTTTGAATGTGAACTATTGTATGCACTTCCTGTGTCCAAAAAATATTTGTCAATTTTGAATCCATTAGCATTGTTCGAGCCACTTCTTGTACTATCTTGTTCTTTCTTTCAACAACTCCATTTTGTTGAGGTGTCCTAGCAATAGAGAATTGTCTTTTTATTCCATGATTGTTGCAGTAGTCCATAAATTCATTTGAGGTGAAATATCCTCCATTATCAGATCTCAAGCATTTGATTTTTGAATACATTTCATTTTCAACCATTTCCTTGTAGATCTTGAATTTTTCAAAAGATTTTGACTTATTCTTGAGAAAGCAAACTCCAGTCATTCTTGTAAAATCATCAACTAATAACATAAAGTATTTCTCACATTTTAAGCCATTTGTTGTAGTTGTTCCAACTAGATCAATATGCGCAATATCCAGTGGTCTTGTCGTTGTATATTCCTTTGATTTGAACCTGGTCTTTTTTTGCTTTCCTTGTTGACAATGTTTGCATAAATTATTGGTTGGTTTCATGATATGGGGCATTTCTTTGACTGCTTCTCTTTTGTTGAATTTGAAAATGTTATCAAAATGTATGTGACCCATTCTTCTATTCCATAACCAACATTCATCTTCCTTTCCTAGACAACACTTTTAGTTTTCAATTTCACTTAACACATATATGTTGCTTGAAGTTCTTGCAGTTGTAGCAATCAATTTCCCTGAACCTTCTTTTCTTATCTCACAGTTTTGTGAATCGAAACAAACTTTATGACTTTGGTCACACATTTGACTCACACTTAGAAGATTATGTTTCATATCTTCTGCTAGTAGAACATTTTCTACCTTTTCATTCTTGTTCCCAATTCAGACTGTGCCTTTTCCAATGATTTTGGCTGAATCGTCATTTTCGAAGGAGACTGATCCATATCTTTCCTTTTGTAATGTAAGAAACCTTTATCTATCACTTGTCATGTGTTTTGAACAGCCAATGTCAACATACCAACCATGCTTCTTCTGCTTATCTTGTAGAGAAATTGTGCATTATTCATTGCTATACTGATCTTTCTTTCTTATCCATGTATTTTTCTTAGGTTCTTGTGTGTGACTATTGTTATTCTGTTGAGGTTCTTTAGGAGGGACTGTCATTCTGCATTCTTTGTCCATGTGTCCAAAATTGTTACATTTGTAACATTCCACTTCACTGCTCAAAGATTCAAACCTATTATAACTTCTTCTCTGTGTTTCACTAGGCCTTCTTGAATAACCCCTTTGTGTATGACTTTCAAAGTTGTTATTGTTCTTGTTGTTAGCTCTGCAATTTACATCTTTATCTCCAAAATTATTACATGCATAACATAAACCAAAAAATATAGTTTGATACGTGGGATTTGAGGATCTTCTGAAATGAGGCAATCTTATGAATTCTTCTTCTTCTTGAGGCCTATATTTTGTTTGTTGATTTTGAAATATGCATCTTCTCGGTGAAGGAGTGTCCCTGTAATCTTCCTTGTATATCCTTCTATCCCCTTTGATTGTTTATGCATACCTTTTTGGATATGTTTATTGCTCTATTGTTTTGGAGCTTGATCCCTTTTTTGTATGATTGTATCCAAGTCCGGTCTTGTCAAAATGAGATTTTTGACTGTTAATAATGTCATCCAAAACTTTTGAGCTATTATGCATATTTTTATTTTGAATATCCTTTATTAATGGGACAATTTATGCTTCCAAGTTTCCAATGATCCTATCCTTTTCTTCTAGTTTTTCTTTGAGTGCTTCTTCAGTTCTTTTATCTTCTTCTATTTTAACCTTCAATTGATCATTTGTTCTAGTTCTTGAGTGTCTTCTTTCTTGTCTAGTTTTTCTTGTAGTTTCTTGTTTTTCTTCTTTTCTCTTCTGATAACTTCAATGACACACATTAATTCTTATCGAAAGTCAACTTTCGTCTGTTCAATTTCTTCTTCGACTTCTTCATATTATTCTTTGGATTCTTCGTATTCTTCTTCAGAGTCCTCTTTATCAGAGTCTTCTAATGCCATGAATAAAACTCTTCCTGTCTCATTGTCATTGACTTCATCTTCATCTGATGATGCTTTGGTGCATAAGCGTTTCTTGAAAACTTTGTTTTCAGTTCTTTTGTCTTTATATGTTTTTTTTCCTTTTGAGTAACCTTCATCGTTTCTCTTTTTCTTATGAGGACATTTGTTAGAAAAATGACCAATATCATCACAATTGAAACAAATTAAAGGAAGCTTCCCTCTATACCTACCGTTGGTTCCCTTGTTTAGTCTTTTGACGAAGTTGGCCACTTCTTCATCAGCTTCTGAGATGTCACTATTGTTTCTATATTCTTCTTGTTTCTTTTTCTTTTTCTTTGATCTTTTCGATGCTTTGAAGTTTGCTTCTTTTACATCTAGATTTTCTTGTTCAGTTCTCATTTCATATGCTGTGAAGATTCCATGCAGTTCATCCATGCATATTAAGTTTAGATATGATCTTTCTTCTACTGATGATATCTTAGGGTTAAATCTCATAGGAAGAGATCTTAGTACCTTTTGAACAATTACAGATTCTTCAATTTCTTCTCCCAATCCTATGATTGCATTCATTGTTTCATCGACTTGTAAGAAGTAGGCTGCAATATTCTGATCTTCCTTCTTTTTTAGTTATTCGAACTGACCTCTGTAAGTTTGAAGCTTTGTTTTTTTTACTTTTGCATATCCTTCATAAATATTTTGAATCTTGCCCCAAATCTCTTTAGAGGATTTACAATGTGAAACTTTGTTGAATATTGTTTCACTGAGACCATTCAAAAGTGCATTTGTGGCTTTGGAATTATTCTGACCAAGTTTCATTGCTTTGTCATTCGTTGGTAGAACTGTTGGTGCTATGTATCCATCTACAATTGATTGTCAAATTCCAAATCCATGTGCCTGTATATATGTTTTCATCCTTATGCTCCAAAAAGCATACTCTTGTCCATCAAACTCTGGTATTCCATTTTTATACAAGTTGTTTCTCTCCATGATCTACCTTTTAGTGGTTAAACTGATTTCTCAAGGAACCCGCTCTTATACCAATTGTTGGACTACTGAGAGGGGGGTTGAATTAGTAATAGTGAAATTATATTCCTTTTTAACCAAATAATCCAAGTGTTATGTCAATGTAGAATTATTATCCAATCATGAGCAATAAGAAATGAACAATCACACACATACACAATACACCAATGTTTTATGTGGAAACCCAAAGCGGGAGAAAACCACATAATTTTTTTTCTTATATGTCTTGAAGAATTAAATTCATTGATAGCACCAACCTCCTTTGTTTTCCATCTACAACTGGAAGGAGGCTCCAACCCCCTAGTTTCTTAGGCTACAGCCTAAGAAAAGATCTAAATCCCTAATTCTATGCCTACAACCAGAAGGAGGCTGCAACCCCCTATGTTCTCCAGCTACAATCTGAAGGTGGCTACAACCACCTTTCCTTTCCCTGTCCAACTGAGCTAAAGTATAAGTAGAATTATGGAACCACTGACAACCTGTCACTGTGAGATATACTGCTGTAAAATTGTATCAACTTGTACCACTGACCTGTATCCAATTTGTATAACTTCCCTGTAATCAATCTGCACCTAAAATGAACATGTATCTACAAAAATACAACAGGTATGCGACCTGTAGCGCTGCAGCCCATGTATGTAAACTCCTTATCTGTTATGCAGCCCATCTATGCCTTCTGAAAAATAGGGTTTCTTTTTTCTTGAAAACTTCTCACCCTCTATTACTTCTTTCACATAGATCTGTAACATGTCATTGTATCTAGAATGTAATTGTACCATATTCATGCATCCTCATACATAACCTTTACTCAAGGAAAATATGTTTGTCTCTATTCATGTGCCACATAGGTGTGTGTAATCATGAACAAGTATAATATCCCTCACATGATCTTAGTCATCAAACCCTTTCTGATATTTAGCCTCTCAATACATCAACTACTACACAACTACAAGATATGAACCATGTACCATAAAAACCCTTAGCCATATGCAAAGAAATACAAGATGTGTCTCAAAAGAAGTATCAATGATGAACATACCAGCACTGTATTTCTGTAGATCTAACTTATACAAAAAATCCCATGTAGCCACTAGTCTCTCTAGAGAGAATCCTCTAATTTCCATTTCCATTTACATTCCTCATGCATATATAAAAACCCAACTATGCATAAAAATAAGACATACATTTTGAACCAATGGATGGATATTATTTATCTGAGCACTTTAGACCTTCCTGGGAGCTTGATCTCAGAATATAGAACCTCTGCATATTCATCTTCTCAAGTTTCCATGGCTTTATCAACATGTAATAACCATGTACACAACCAACCCACGTACGTACACACACTATACACAACTATCCCGCGTACGTACACACCCTATACACAGACAACCTACGTACATGTACTCACCCTATACACAACCGACCCGTGTATGTACGCACCCTATTCATAGACAACTTGCGTACATGTACTCACCCTATACACAAACAACCTGTGTACACCTCAGAAAATAGGGTTTTTTTTATTTGTTGTAATTCCGAGAGTTTTTCCATCAACCCTTCGTGCTACCTCAGATGTTTTCCACTTCAGATGTATCCACAAGTATTTACAATAAGATTTACAAAAGAATATAGATATACAATATGTATAAGTGTGTCCTTAATGAATGAGCTTTGCCTCTTATTTATATCTTCATGTAGCCTTACACTTTCCTTATTTTAGGGCTTCTCCATTTAAAATAATTTATTTTGCAAGACACTTTGACTCTTGGGGGCTTCTATACGACTCATGAGAGTTCTCCAATTTCATATGGTCATAACTCTCTAACCGTGAGGAGTTATGTGACATTCCACATACCACCGGAAATGGCATGACAAGAACTATGCATCTAGGATAGTTTCACTGACAAATTCACTGTCCTTTGTCTCATTATTCCACAATTAAGAATGGGTTCTCTAACCATACTTCTAGGATAACCCAATACATAAAGTGTCTTCCTGTGAGGGATTTCACCAGAAGGGTACCACTTTGGATTTCATCCATCTGTACTTCTTATCAACCATGACACGATAATAATGAGTCATCTTTTCATCAAACAAACTTGGGTCCATTACCCAAACCTTTGTGCTACCGTGCTTTCTTCAAGGGTTGACATCAATGACAACCAACCTTAATCAACACTTTAATCAACGAATTGCAGTCCTTTTTTTTAGTGTAGAATGATCCAGTTAACTTACATGATAACTCAACTAATTCATGTCTCTTTATCAAACTGTAATATTGAAGAAATAGAAATTGCAATATCAAACCAGACCCATTAAATCTTGTAGTTGTAAGTTCTAGTCCCATGACTTTATTGTTTCTTAGGAATTATGGGCTAACAACATCAAGATCATTGGTAATAAATCAAACATACACTCTATCGATTTTTTTTTTGCAAACTTCTTCTTCATAATGGAAATAAAAAGAATAATTGAATGAGAGTAAAGGAAAAAATTAAATAGTGATTTCAAGAAAGAAATCAAAGATGTGAAATGGAATAATAACACACTTAACTACAAAACAAAATATAAGAAATGAAAATAATAATTAAACCTACAGAAATAAAAATAAATATGCAGTGTATACTAGAGAGAGGGGGGTTGCCACTTCTAGCACACCCTACAAGAAAACTATAGTCCATTGATGGAAATCTACAAAAAAACTTCCTTTATTTCAACATCCAAATATGAGATTATAGAGGAATATTAAAATGCTTGTGCAACAATGGTTCCAACCAAAATAATGACCAACCAACCAACCAACAACATCTTTACAAGGCTAGTATCTCTCCTATCTATGATTATATCCTTTAGATTAAAAAACGAAAAGTGTTAGAACCATATATTTGTCCCCTAACAAGTGTTTTTAACAACCATCACATTGTTGGAGTTTCACTTAGTTAATACATAAGGGGTTGTTCCTCTCTGGATAGGCATCAAAATAAGGGTTTTGTTTGGCTACATAATCATAATGGGTGATGTGGAGCCTCCACCTGAAGCGAATGATGATAAAACCAGGTTGTTACTTGATCATGTGGAATATGTTGACCATGGATTTGACATAATCTCCATGCCTTAGCTAATGGATGATGGATTTGTTTGAATATTGTAGAGGCATAAAAACATCATTATTAACAAAACCCACATGCTCCAATTCAACCACAAGTGATGGAATGATTCAAAGTATGGAGGTGGAATTAGTGCTATAGAATTTCTAGAAATGACATACAAAATTGTTTTGAAGACATGCCATACATACATTGTTTTTCATTTTTCGATAAATTTTCACATGTGTTGCCTAAATGGCTATATTATGCATAAAACCCATGTTGTCTAATATCTTAATGCGTACTCGTTTTCCTGCAAATAACCTGTCAAAACTGTCTCTAGAAGTTTTCTACTGCAGGAAATGAACTGCAAAAAACATCATTAGCAAACCAAGAATAATGATCTTTAAGTCATTAAAAATAAAGGAAATTTACATTATAATTAAATAGTTAACACTTATAATCTTGTCACAATACATTCATGAGGGAATATGGTAAGAATGGTAATAAATAGGTGAAAGGATGAGGCAAAATGATCGGAAGGAATTATTCTATGGTGGAAAATATGACAAATTGGTGACCCGGCATGACTTGAGAGAGCTAACTTGTAATTCAAAGGCCCCATGTGCTTTAGAATGGTATAAGGGTCATAAAACTTGGGATTAATTTTATGAAAATTATCTTCTTTGAGTGTTGTTTCCTTATAAGGTTTCAAATGAAGAAATATGTGGTCTCCTTTAGGAAATTGGCATTCTGAATGGCCTTCATCATTTTGTTGCTTCATGCAATTATGAGCCATGACCAAATTATCCTTTAGTATAAAAATAATAGCAGTGCGGACTATAAGGGTGTTATCAACATCCTAGACCTCGAGACCACTTCAAATGGTGACATTTGAGTGGCAACATGGTAGGATGTTTTGTACCACCATTCAATGATTTGTAAGTATTGATCCCATTAGTTTTTTCTATTAGATGTGAAACACCTAAAATATGTTTCAAAGCAGTTGCTGAAAATTTTAGTTTGACCATCGGTATGGGGATAATAGGTTGATATAAGATGCAATTGTGTTCCTTGGAGATTGAACAATTCCTCTCAAAAGTTGCTGGTGAAAATTGGATCACAATTGCAGAAAATAGAGAGTGGAATTACATGAATTTTTAATATATTACCCATGAATATTTTATCCATGGTTGATGATGTGAATGAGTGTTGGAGAGCATGAAAATGAGAATATTTGGAAAGGAAATCTACAACAACCATGATGATGGATTTATTAACATATTTGGGTAATCCCACAATCAAGTCGTAGAAAAATCTGTACATATAGAACGCGGATTAGGGAGAGGTTAGAATGTTCTTGGAATTTTGACTGTTTCACCCTTATTCTGTTGAAAAGTATCACATTAAACCACAAAAGCGTGGATGTCATGTTTCATTCCTTCCCATAAAAAATAATGCTTGATCGTTTCATATGTTTTGTGAAAATGCAGATGCCCTATTTTTGGTGAAGCATGAAGTTCGAAGAGCACAATGAATTTAAGGTGACAATGTTTTCTTAAATATAGAATACCTTTGTAGAAAATATCTTCATTGTTCCAAGATTATCCTGAAAATGCATGAGGAACTTGTTGTAGTTGTTGAATTAGGAGAGAGAATTTAGGATCTTGAACCATTCCCAGTGAACGACCTTTAACCAATCTGATACAATGAAGGAGAGTGAGAAGATGGACCCTTCTTCATCATATTTCCTTGAAAGGCAATCAACAACCACATTTACTTTTCCTTTATTGTAAATGATCTCATAATCACGACCAAGCATTTTTGTCAACCAATTATGTTTCTCGAGAGATGAAATTTTTTGTTCCAACAAATATTTGATGCTACGATGTTTTGTTTTAATTTGGAAATGTTTCTCAAGAAAGTAAGGATTCCATAGATCCACTACATGTAGAATAGCCAACATTTACTTTTCATAGGTCTATTTACCCAAGTTTCTATTAGAGATTTGTTTGTTGGTAAAAGTGAAAGGTCTTCCATCTTGCTTGAGAAATGACCCAATGCCTTTCCCATATGCATCAAGTTCTAGAAAAAATCTTGGTGAAGTTTAGCAATTCCAGAAAAGGAGCCATGCACATAGCCTCTTTCAATGATTAGAAGGACTGATCAGTTGTTCGAGTCCAACTTAAAGCATTCTTTTTAAGGAGAGCAATGAGGGGAGCTACAATTTTTCGATAATTTTGAACAAACTTGCAATAATATCTCATTAAACCCTGTAAACATCACAAAATTTTAAGAGTGTTAGGGAGAGTCCAATCCTTCATAGATTATGTTTTCTTATGATCCACACATACACCGTCCTTTCCAACAATATGGGCCAGGTACTCTACTTCAGAATCTCCAAAAGCACATTTAGATTGTTTGAGAAAGAGTTTGTGCTAATATAGTAAGTGTAAGAGTTGATCCACATGGGTGAGATGGGATTTCCAAGTTTTACTACAAATGAGGATATCATCAAAGAAAACTAAGAAAAAATGATGAAGGAAAGGACAAAAGACATGATTCATGAGAGTTTGAAAAGTGGAAGGTGCATTACACAGGCCCAGGGGAATGACCAAGAACTCATAATGAAACTCACGACTTCAAAATACAGTCTTGGGAATAACATCCTCTTTCATACATATATAGTGGTAGCCAAAATATAGATCAATTTTGGTAAAGTACTAACCACCACTCAATTCATCAAGAAGGTCATCAATGAAATGAATCATGAATTTATATTTGATGGTAATTTTGTTGAGGGTACAAAAATTGGAACACATGTGCCATGTTCCTTCTTGATTGTGTACCATAACCACGAGAGAAGAATAAGGGTGTGTCCTAGTGTCTAGTACTGATATTGGGAACCTTGCACCTATCATGCTCCTCTCTCTAGACACTTATCAATCCTAAACAATTTTCTCAATTTCATTCTTTTGGGAAAATGGGTGATGATATGGGAAAAAATTAGGAGCAATACTTCCAGGAACAAGAGGAATGGAATGATCATGGGTCCCACGAGAAGGGGGAAGTCCCTGGGGATTATAAAAAATATATTGATGTTTGGAGAGGCGATATTGGATTTCAGGATGAACATTAGGTGAGGGCATCTCAACTTATTTAATGGAATGTAGTTGGGAAATTATGTTAGAATGACCATTTTTTAGTGGGTTTTCCATTTAGTGGGAACTGATGATCTATTGTGATCTTTCCATGATTCTTTGGAACTAATACTATTGTCCCTCCTATTGGAATTTCATGGTTAATTCCTTAAAATCCATGGTGGTGGGGGAAAGTGTGCATAAACATTCAACACCAAGCACCGTATCACAACCTACCATGTCAATAGAAAACACATGAGACTTTATTTTTTACTGACCCATTTTGAGGCAGGGATGATTTTAGGGGATAAATTTTGCTCATGGGCCAATTTTCTATGGTTTTTTCCAAAAGAAGATTCACTATTCTAAAAATGATTCTCCCAAATTATATAGGATAAAATTATTTTATCTTAAAATTTTATACAAACTATATAAAATCCTTAGAAATTTGAATATTTTTACAAAAATATTTTCAAACATTTATACTTGGGATATGAAGGATTACTAAGATTCACCAAGGTTTCAACATTTTAAAATAATTTTCCATCCTTAAAATCATCCATGTTTGGAGGTGCACATTTTCACAATGGCCCCCACATTTCATGGAACCACCATTAGAAATCATGATTTGAAAATTGTTGACTACATAGATATAACACATGGTATCGTGAGCAATATGGAAATGAATAAAATTATGGATGCTACCATTTTCGACCAAGATAATGAATTTATGATGCTTAATGTAACCAATTAACTTAAGGGTTTGGGGAGAAGAGAGACCAGTGAGGGAATTTAGAAAGATAAAAGGATCAAATTCAGGTGGATCAAAGGATGTTGTATGATCATTTGCTTGGGGTAGGTATTTAGAATGGGGAACATCGACATCCTCTTTAGAAACATCCTAAAAAATGGCCATAAAAATATTTTGTTCCTTACACTTATGACCAAGAAAATATTTTCATCACAATTATAGGAAATACCCTTAAGTTGTCATTCAAAGATTGTTTCCTTGGTTAGTTTGTGGATGTTGAGATGAGTGAAAGGAGGGGTTGGATGTTTGGGTTAATAATGAGGAATAAATGATGGTTTTCTATTTTGGGAAGAGACTACTTGTTGTGCTTCCTTGGTGCATTGAGTAGATTCAAGCCAATTATAGGGTTGAACCATTCAGACATGGGATCAGATGTCATCCTTCAGGTCATTAATAAATAATTCCCAAAATAAAGTGTCAGACATGTCATATGTTCATAAATATAATTGATAAAAGGAGGATATATATGTACTCTTCCATTGTACCAAATTATTTCAGTTTGGTCAAATGGCCCAAATGACAGGTCGGTGTCAAAGCATTCATAAAGGTATGGAACATATTGGGTCCAAACAATATACCCACAACCTTAATTTTAACACCATTTCCACCATTTCCAATGTTTAGTATCCAAATAAAGAACACCGATATGAAGATTGGCCAAATCATGAGTAATTCCATGCAAGGAGAAATAATGTTTAATTTGAGCGACCCAACAAGTGGGATCCGAGCCATCAAATTTATTGATGTCATCTTTGGGAAGATGGAGTTCATGATGAAGGGGGATGGAATGAAATTTCATGATGTGGGAGGAATCAACACCTTCTAGGTATGAAGGCTGGTCAAAGAAGGTAGGGCGTTGGAATTGGATCATCCATTTTTTTGGTTGTGTGAAGTTCATTTTTACATCGATGGAGATGGATTCCAATCGGGTAGTGAGGTTTTCAACTTTGGAATTATGGGAATAAAATTTAGAATGGATGTTATGGATGTCAACCTTTTTTTTGATGTTTTTGGTTTGTAAGCCAATGATGGTGTTTTCAAGAACTTGGTTGTGGGTGTGGGCCATTTGGAGGGTAACAAGTGGGTCTACACATAAGGGATTATCTGTGAGGAGTACAATGAAAATAAGTGAAAAGAGATGAAGCCAATGGAATGGTTCTCAAATAAGGGTTTCATAGAGGGTGGATGGGGCTAAGGGAAAATTTCTTATAATTGATGGGAACCAATGTGAGATGGGTAAAGAAATGAATTCACTGGGATAGGTTCAAAAGAACGGTGTTAGGGAGGGTGGGTGGGACCATAGGAAAAAAATGCTTATAATTTATGGGTATCACCACGATCAACGTTAAGAGAGGAATTTGGAGGGATAGGTCACAAATAAGGCTTCGAGCAGGACCACTATAATTTTTTTACTTAACTACTACAAAGTTATAATCTGATATGAATAATATTGTAGTGACCAAAATCACAAATGTTTAGTAGTTAAAATTGTGTAGTAATTTTTCAACCTATATGAAGGAGGAAGAGTTACACTGTAGAATTTCCCCTCTGTGTGTATGTTGTGTTGTTTCAACAACAAGGGTTAGGGGTTTGAGGGTTCCTACAAACAAGGATTTTTCTTCTGATATAGCTCTCTGATATTCCATGAAGGTCCAACAATAGTACTTGGCCCAATATCTTAGGGAACAAACTAAGGAGGCTAGGTTGTACCCTTAGCCACAGTATTAGATTACCCTGGAACGTGAGAGTAGTATTCTTGAGTGATGTTCTTGGTGCCACTATAGAATTCATGGAAATGATAAGTTGATCTTTAACTAGTTTCAAGAGACTTATGGGAATCCTAATATACTTGAAGGTATGTGTGAGTCAATGGCCATGTACAGGTGTTATCAAATGTGGTAATACACAAAGGGGTACCAACATGAGTTACACAGGTTTACAAGAAGGTGAAAGAATGTCTTTCGAGTAACTAGTGAAACCAACTATATTTCATGTGAGTATTCGTCCCTAACCATAGTTTAAATTGTTGAATGATAAATCATTGTGATTTAAAGATGCCGACAGTACACACCTGTAGCCTGAAAATATTTTTGTTTAAAATTCTGCAGTTGAAATTACTTTGATACCACTTGTAAGGTAATAGATTTATTATGCAGAGAAAAAACATAATTTTTATAACAATTATCATCATAAAGAGAAAAATATAGAGCACAATGAAACAACCAATTTCTGAAATGACACCTTTATTATATTGATAGCCAAGTTCGCTTTCCTCTTCAAGGGGGAAACCTCGAGTCTAGAGGAGGAGAGCTCAAATATAAAATTATTCTCAAGACAAAACTATTCCATGATTCTGACTCCTATTTTTACTATTTCAATCTTCTAGAGGAAGATATACCTAGAAGAGGAACCTTATATTAAGTCTTCTTACATTAAACATGTTCACATTATTACATGGGCCTTATTTACAAATGTTGTCCTTTATTATATAGAAAACATATTATTATATCTACTTGAGGGGTTAGGACCCTAAAAGAACCAAAGTATGATGTTTTTGTTTCCATATCTACCAAAAATCAATGTGTTGAGCGACATTCATGAGTGTTGTGCTAGGTAGTTTTATGGAACTCACACTACTTTTTGATGTCCTTTCTCGACTTCCCATTAACCTATTCTTCATGTGGCTTGGAAAGATTGTTTTGAGGTTTTATATACTTGATTTTCTCTTTGTTTTGTGAGTTAGCAACACCTTTACCATACATTTGTTGCAACACATACGTACACCCAAACTCTGAGCTATTCATTTGCTTAATTTTTTTCTTGAATTTGCAGACAACATATTGATGAGTGGATTCTAGCAAGGATATATCCAATAAATACATCGCTATTTGGATGTGCCTATGTATGCCACTATGGTACTTCAAAACCAAGTTCCACTCAGAGTCTTTGGTACCCAACTTTGAGTGCAAGATATTTAATATATTGGTGTACTTTGGCACCATATCATCTCTGTCTTGACACAATGTTGTCCATCGTGTGTATAGGTCATCATAGTTTTCAACATGATACAATTCCTCTTCGGGGGCATCAAAATTTTTTTTCCCAAGTGGTTTCTATCGTAAATGTTGTATACTCATCTATGTCATGTGTCTCCCAATAACTTTCCCACAAATATTTAACATGGGGAAGGGAATTAAGGAAACCAAAGGTGATATTTTTTATGTCCAAAATATTTTGAACAAATTAATATCTCTTTAACAAATTTAACCATTTCTTCAAAACATAGGCATGTATCTAATTCCTAAAAATAAAGGACTTTTAAATTTAACTTGTACCTTGAAGGGTGTCGTACCTTTGAATTGGTTTCTTGTTGAAGGTGTCTCACTTTCCATTAGTAATCATCAAAGGTTCTAGAAGATAATATCTATCATCGTGTTCCTTTGTTGCAAGGCTTCATCAAGAAACAACTTGATAGAATTTCATGTTTAATCATCTCTCTTTTCATTTACCAAGGCAAGCCACTTGCACTAGCAAGAGGAGTCTTTCCCAAGAGAAATTAGTTTGAAGTCAAATGCGCTCCAAAACCATTCCTTGGGATTGGTCCTTTTCTTATTTGGTGTACTTGTAACACCAAATTTGGTTGATGAACAAGGAAAAGTGGAAAAAATATGTAATTAAGAGGAAGATGTCCTCAAGATTGCAATGGCATTCCAACATCCTAACTTTAATTTTGTGGATGGATGGATGGATGGAGTGACCTCAAGTGTTGTATTTATAACTGTGTTTTGAATAACCATGTTTGCATTCTTTTCCTTATATTAGCTAAAGATTACTGGATCAAATTTATATATAAAATTTAGGGTTTGATATGGTCCACATGTAACTAACATTTAATCATGACAATTTGGGCACATTGATAAGGCGAGAAACAATCATAGCTATTATTTTGTAGGGAAACACAACTTTTTCAGGGTATTTCTACATTTCCTGCATGCACAGCTTGGGACAATATCTATGTTGGCCAATTTTAGTAAAGCTAAGGGGATGACTAGGTTCATTTCGATAGTTTTGAAGTAGTATGATCGTGGAAATGGGTTGGAGATTAGGGTTGTGCATACCAATAGTGATCATTAAAATGTAACTCCTAAAAATGATGCAAGTGAGAAATTTTAAGGTGATAACACCTTTCTTCTTTTATGTTTCTAAATTCTTTTCTTATTAAAATACTTTTTCCTTCTATTCCTTTTTCTCTTTTATTCCTCTCCTCTTTCTCTAATTTGCCTTCACCACTAATAGTGTGCTCTTCCTCTCAATGGTTATCTATTATGCTTCTAAAGTCCTTTCTTATTGAAACACTTTTTCCTTCCATCTCTTTTTCTCTTTTATTTCTCTCCTCTTTCTCTAATTTTCCTTCACCATTAATTATTTGTGCTCTTGCTCTCAATGGTCTTCTTCATCATGAGAGAATCATCTCCCCTTTTACCCATACTTGTAATTAAGAGCTTCAATGCAAAATCCAATTAACACTAATAAAAAGAAAAAGTGTCACCACTAATTCTATGTGCTCTTGCTCTCGATGGTCTTCTTCATCATGAGAGAATCATCTCCCCATTTACCCATACTTGTGAATAAATTAAGAGCTTCAATGCAAAATCCAACTAACACTAATAAAAAGAAAAAAGTGCCAACCAATATTTAATAAAAACTTAAGCCTCTAATTAAAGGGTTCATGTGATGATTTTCTTGAGGACCCTATCCACACACACGCATCACAAAATAAACAGCAAGAAACATCCCTAGGCATAGGGGATACATGTGGCCAAATGGTTAATGTTCTCCAAGCCCCACGTACCTCGGAAATGACTTAAGTTGTTTACTTAGGTAAGGTCTGATCGACGACAGGGGCGATCTAAGACGTATGTAGTGATGTTAGACAAAGCCCAAAGGATTTAAAAGCAGGTCTAAGATTTCAAATTTACCTTCCCTATCAAGTGAAAATTTGATAACAATTCATCTCTCTCATTTTATGTTTTATGGAGATTCATAAGTGTCAAATTTTTTTTTGTTATATGGAATTTCATCATTATAATTTTTCATGCTATATTTTGACTATACTATTTTCTATAGTAAAAAATAACTCAAAACATACTCATCAAAATCATTAATAATTTAACCAACATTCTCTATAACTTGTATTATCAAAATGAAATATTGTTGAATATTACATAGTACATAGTGAATCATACTTCAAAATTACCTTTTAAAGACTTATCACTCGAGTGATATTTTACAAAATAAACATTCTGAATGTAACACCTTAATCTTCATATTTTACAAAGAAACATCTTAAATGCAACATGTTATTGCTAAATATGGCATCCCAAGAAATGACTATAAACTCAAAATGTATGGAACACACACCCTCAAACAAAAAATTGTAATAACAACAATGAACAACTATCAAGTTTCTTTATTTAAAAAATTAAAGGATAAACCTCTAGACCATAAAAGAAACAATATCAATTTTATTAGCTAAATTGTCCTTGTATTTTCCTATTCTAATCATCATATTCAAATCATCAAAATGTATACTATTTAAAGAACATAACACTTACAAATCCATTGACTTAGAATTGTCACAACATGTACATCCTTGCACAAATATATGTTAAATCAATAAGTTCTAAGAAACCATTTGGTAAGTTATTCTAGTGGTTCACTAGTATATTATTGTTTAAAGAAAAAGACTCTAAATAGTAATAACTTCATCAATAATGGCATAACATTCATTTATGTACTCCTAACATAGGGAGAGGAACATCCTAAGATAGGGAGAGGGACATGTGAGAGGGCATCCTTTCTAGTTTGAGAGTAGGGTCAATAGAAGGAGTGTATGTGACCATAGGATTTCACTATATAGTGAGAGCTATATGTGCGTTTTTCCATAAAGAATCAGAGGCGAAGGAACCCCTATTTTTAAAAGGATCCAACCAAACACTCAATCTCCTGGCCAGCTTCCATTTCTATTTGTCTATTCGTCACATATTATCTATGCAAAAGAGACCCTTCCCCCATTTCCAAGCAAGAATCCATTCCTTAACTAAATGCCCATAGCAAGGCTTTTTAAAGGGACGGATCAAAACAATGCTATACTTGTTTGTTGGAGGTGAGTTAGAAAAAGGAAACTCATGAGTGTTTAGACTGAATTAGACATTGTGATTAATCATGAGATACATATGCATTAAAGGAATATATACCAGCATAATTTGCATTGAATGGGTATATACCATGATATATGACTTACTACAAGGTCGTGATTCTTGGACATGCCATCATGAATGGGGAGTTTTATGTAATTTTGACAAACATCATTATGAGGTATTTGAGAGGCTTTAGACATATATATAACATGAAGTGAGAGCCTATATGTTCTTTTTGTGTTGAATCTTTTATATTTATAAAATTCCAAGTAAAACACTTGTTACTTTACTATTTCCAAAAGGTTTCCAAATAGTGTGTAAAACTTCTCAAATCAATCACTTGTGAGTTGGGAAGCATCAATTTGAGTTAAATATTGACAGATAAGGAAGGGTGAAAGGTTGATCTAGTTATAGCAAATGAGACAAGATAGAGGGAGGTGAAGGTAGTGAGAGAAAAACCTTGAGCGAAAAACCGTAACCTGAGTATCACCATAGCCATAAGTCTAAGCAACAACACTACACTATGTGAAGCTATGGAATTATTCCTACCCAAAAATTACTAATCAAATTTAACAAAATGATCCCCACCCAAAAAAACCCAATGGATTTGATTAAGTAAACCTACAAATCTGCAAAATTTATGATTAAATAAAAGAATTTTCCATAAAATCCATGATTCTAACTAGTTCAATTAAAATCACAAGCTTACCAAATGAGTTCACCATCAAAGTTCCCTGACCCAAGTGGAACAAACCTAGTAGTAAGTAAAACTCTTAGAAGTTAATGGAGTGGAGTAGACCCACTTGAGAGGAGCAAACCCAACACCCATCAAACATAGTGAACCCCTTGTAAGTTAACAAAGGAGTGAAAATCCATGGTCCACTAAGCAGAGAATACACAACACTGAGTAAAATGAACCCTTGGAAATTAATGGTGTAGAGAAGACCCAACACCGAGTTACTGAAGGAGAGAAAAGAAACCAGAACGAGGTAGGCCCAACATTGCAAAGTGAAGTTGAATGGACTATGGCCCAAGGGAAATTGAGAATCTGAAAAATGCATTGACTGTTGTAAGCAGACTTGACTCTGGAACAAGTTACATTTATTTTCATTTATTCTTTCAGTGAAGCTCTGGTGACGTGGCACCATCTTTACCTACCCATGCATAGTCATTATTTCCTTCAGCCTTCAGTTAGTTACGAACCTATATTGAAGCCATGAGTATATCCTAGGCCCTATACTATATAGCCTATAACTTATGTACCTACTTGATTTCGGACGAGTACTCCATTTAGTTACACGTAGTTCTCTGATGAAATGCTTTCAGTAGGCCCTCAAAGTCAGGGTTTTCTCCCAAGTAGTGAGGGTTGACTCTCGACTTTCTTCATGAGCTTGGCTTCAATTTCATATTCTTTCATCTTGGTCTTCAATCTCATCTTCAAGCAAGGTACCAACACTAAAATCAATAGTGAATTGTAAACAATATTTAATTCCTCATTGTACTTTGTTGGTATTATCAAAGGGGAGCAATAAGCATCATGTTATAAAGCATTAAATGGTATGTATGCTAGACTATTTTCATATCATTTAATTCGATGGTGTACAACTTAGCATTTAATGTTTTGCCGTATAAATCTAATTGTGCATAGGACAACATACACAACATTAAATTATATGTACCATAGTAATTATTGTACTCCACGTGAGTTGGGTAGCCCACAATTACTTGGATGAAAATGATCGGTTCTCATGGGACCTACAAATTTTCAAATTTTATTTTATTGTTGCAACATTCATTGTACAACGCTTGCGGATTGTTGGCATCTAATCATGTAAATTGTTTGATGTATAGTTTTACTTAGGATGGGTAGGGCATGCCATTCTTCTTGGTTGTTTGTGGAAAACCAACATGTGCTTCTTTGACTTATCAATGGAGTGGGTAAATTTCCCAACCATCTCCTTGTCTTATTACCTCAATGAGTGAGATAAACTACAAACCACTTCTCATTTTTTTGAGAGAGTTCCAAGATGTCTAATCAATGTTATTAGTAAAAAATTTGTGGTCTTCTTGTTGCCCTTTATCAGAGAGATTAATTCCTGTAATTCTCCTTTTTATTCACTTCTTCCACCCCCTCAGTAGCCACTAGGATCGATTGACTTCAACATTTGTTTTGATGAGTGTATCTCTCTCTCCATGTTTTTTAATACTTCTTTTTCACATGAACACAGGTTATCATTGGGGTTGAAGAACTTTTTCCCATCTAGATCTTCCAGATCCACAATTGGGTGTTACATTTTGACCCAACACTCTATGTGGACGATGATACCCATTTCGTGTTCTTCATCATTTGTGGATCATTTTGTGTATTTTCTAGGCCCCTTGCCTCGTGTTCTAAAAATCAATCTATGCTTTGATCTTGATGTAGATCTGCAAATTTGTGGTCTCTATCCACAATAAGCTCTCCCTCTTTATGTGAGCTCTTTCTATAGCTGGTCTAGTATATGTCAACAGGATGTAAAACGATTTAGTCTCCCATCAATAAATATTCTAGCAGGAAGTAGAATTTTATTGCATTCCTTTTATGATCTTCATTCCCCATGGTTTCTTGGAGAAACTAGCTTCTATCGAAGGAACACATCATTAATTTGCAAGAATTGGCAGGGAGAGAGATACTAAAGAGAACTTTCCTAATGTCCACACAATTCACCACACCCTTCCCCTAGTCGGCATACGGTGTGTGTGAAATCTTGTTGTGGGGTGTGTTGGTGTCATTGTCCATCATCCACTGGGTTGTTGTCTATTGAGTTTGCAAGTTCATCAATCACACAAGAGGACTTCTACAGATACTAGGTGTTGGATTTGAAGGCATGATCATAGATCTCAATTTTCACTTTATTGGATCTTAGATCGGTTTGTTGGAACTCAGTTATCACTTTGTTGGATCCCATATCTCACAGTAACACACCCAACCTATCTGAAAAATATCCAATTCGTCCAATAGTAGTCTATCTAAAGATTATTCGGTCGATCTGGTGGGTTCTATCCACAAATTTAGAGAGGAAATCGAAGGAGTATCAAAGTTCCCAGCTTGTCCAGCTCATCCATCGGGCCTCTATGCTCTTTCACCTCAAGAAATTGGAAAGAAGTATCAAAATATATGGCATTAAAGATATAAGAGATCGACCCTTCGGGAATTGATCATCACTGGAATTCAACATCGAGGGTTTTTTCTAATCTGAATTTTTTTTGCGATTGTTTTATCATTTTAAAATCATTGGCTCAATCCTTTCACTCCAGATCCAATGCTCAATTATGCCCTTGTTTGTTAGCTAAAAATATAGTGGTAGTCTTCCTTATTTATAGCTGAAGAGATAGTGGTATATGTGCCTAAGGTTTTTTTGTTCTGATCCTAGAAACATTTAAATATTATTTCCTCTATCCAAGTAACATTATGTGTGGAATATAAACATGTTGTTGTAAATATTTTTTAGAGTTGTTTGTTTAGAGCCTAGGTTTCCATTTCTTTTTGAGATAGTACACCTAGATCCGGTGTTTAATTGAACTCTCTATTCTAAATGGAAGAGTTAAGGAGAATTGAGCTCTGAACTCCCCATAATTATCAAACATGGAAACTTAATATGCACTAATTGTTGCAATCATAAGGGCTCTAGTTGATGTTATTCGAGGCTCAACCAATATTCACCAAGGAAATCGAGAGATTTAGCTATCAAAACAAACTTGATGAAGCCATGGGCCTCATTGGTTTGCATGTTTTAGATATCTTATTGTTCCACATAGTTTATTGTAAAACTCTAAAAGAAAGTTGGGACAAGTTAACTTCCTTATTTGGAAAATTCAACAAATTTTGATCCCAGCAATTGGAAGCAGAGTTGTCATCACTGGTACCGGATGAGCATGCATCCATTGAAGACTATATTACGAAATTCAGGTTACTAGTGGAAAAACTAAAATGCTATGGAAAAACTAATTCAGATGAAGAGTGCATCTTCTTGATTTTATCCAAGCTAAAAGGTCCTTATCAAGTATTTTCTTCTGCATTTTATTCTACTATAGATGAACTGGGAAGTGAGTTTAAAATTCCTTCTTTTGAGATTTTCTATGAGTGTCATACTAGTGAACAATCTAATATTACTCATTTAGATTATTTTTTTGTCTCTAACAATAAGGCTCTTATGGCTCATACCTCCAAAAATAAGTGAAAGACTTGGTATAAGCACAAGAAATATTCTGATCTAGCCGGTGAGTTTACCTCCAAGACTCAACAAAAAACAAAACCTTTTCCTCCATCTTCCAAGTCTGGCGAGTCTTCCTTCAAGACAAGGAAGAAGAATTCAAATGACACATGTAGTTTATGTGACGTACTTGGGCATATAGAATCTAAGTGTTGGTTGAAACTTGAATCTTTTAATGAGGCCATGAGGCAATACAAGATTTCAATACCCAAATTGTTTTCTACAAGTAAAGTACATGCTTTATCAACTCAAGCCTTGTACACATATTCAGATAACTCGATACTTGATTATGGTGCTTCACACCACATGAATAATTCTAATGAGTTGTTGGCTTCTACATATGAATGTAGTATATCATAGATTGTAGTTGGAGACTCTACACAGTTGGGCGTTTTTGGATTCAACATAGTGTAGATAGATAAAGGGTGCATTAATGATATTGTTCTTGTCCCTAACATCTCTACAAATATTATCTCTATATATCAGATTTGTCATTATGGTAATTGGAAAACAATAGAGTTTTCTCCTAATGATGTAATCATTCGAGAACTACAAAATTGAGACATTGTTGTTGCATTTGGAAAACTAGATCATAGTTATCGGCTGTATAAATTTGCTTCTTTTGAGTCTTCCTTAGGTTCCTCTTTCATTTCACATGGAAATTATTTGAGTAGGCTTTGGCATGAAAGATTTGGACATCTCAACTATAGATATTTGCAACAGTTGAGGACCCAAAAATTGGTTCTTGTACAGATGGAGTTTGTCGAGGTTGTGTCCTTGGAAAACAACATCAAGATCATTTTCCTAAAGGAAAATCATGGCATGCTACAACACCTCTTAAGTTGTTATATAGTGATCTCATGTTGTTTCCAACTCGCTCATTTTCAAGGGCTAAGTATGCGCTCAACTTCATTGATTACGTCTCACATCGCTCTTGGGTGTACTTTATTAATTACAAGAGTGAGGTCCTTGTTACTTTTAAGAACTTCAAGTATTTTGTTGAGAAGCAGACATCTCTTTCTATCAAGAAACTACACACAAATAATGGGGGGGGGGGGGGGGGNGTATTTCAATCATGGATTCACATATGTTTGTAGAGAACATGACATTCAACATCACCTCATTGTTCCCTACAAACCTCAACAAAATGGTTTTGTTGAAAGAAAGAAGAAAATAGTAAAATAAATGGAAAATTGTATGATTCAGTGCAAGAACATAGATCCTTCCTTTTGGTTTGAAGTAGCAAACTATGAAAATTACATTCAAAATAGGATGCCTCATCGAGAAATACTGCATAATACTCCAGAGGAAGATTGGAGCCATTTTAAACCTGATGTCTCTACATTTAGACTATTTTTCAGTCCAGCATGGGCCTTAATATCAGTTGAAAAGTTAAAAGATATGGAGAAGAAAATCCAACCATTGATATTCGTTGGTTATTGTTCGGACATAAAATCATATAGCTTATTTTAACCTACTACTAAAGAAGTATTCTTTCGACAAGTTGCCCATTTTCATGAAGGATTCAACACCACATTAAATCCTTCTCCATCTTCAGATTCTCATGCATACAATGTTGTTGAACAATTTGACAATTTTTCTTTAGAAGATGATAATGACCCTTTTTAAGTTCAACATCAACATCAACCAGAACAAAATCTACCAACTACATCAACAGAGCATGAGCATCCTGAACATGAACAACTTGATCAAGAACTACATCTCACGAGAATATTTTGTGAGATAAAGAGGCCCAACAGGTATGGCCATGATCCAACTAATTTAAGCTATTCAACCTCATCCTCTTTCCCTTTTCAGTCACAAAAAATAGGTGTCTCATTTTTTAGTCATACTATCTCAAATGATCCACACAAATTTTCGATGTTGTTGGCATACCTTAGTGGGATGTTGCCATGACATAGGAGTATTCTTCATTGAAGAAGAATCACACATGGGATCTCATCTCTCTTACAAAGGGACGAAAGCTAGTTCACTGAAAATGGATATATAGAACCAAATATGAAACAATGTCTCTCTTGACAAGCATAAGGCACGTCTTGTGGCCAATGGATTTTCAAAAGTTAATGCGATTAATTACTCTGAGAATTTTTCCCTTGTTGCCAAGATGAATTCTATATTCCTTGTTCTTTCACTTGTTGCTTCCCAAGGATGGTCATTCTATGAGATGGATGTAAAGAGCATTGATGCAGGAGCATCGTCAACAAGTGCAAGTGGAGGATAGATGGATACGCACCAGTGCACATTTTGAAGACGTTTTGAAATTTAAATATGAAACATTAATCTAATAGATGGGAACATGTAATTGTTCTTAAATGTTTTGGGGATTGTAATCCAGATCTTGAGTGTTTATCTCATCTTTTGGTTGGAGGAATTTAATGTAATAAATGTAAAGTAGTTGTAGTCTTTAATTTCGATAAGCTAACTTAGAGTTGTAGGAGGGAAAACTCAAGAAATCTTCCTCGTATGTATTGTATCATAATTCTCATTGTAAGAGTAGAAGCGGTACAGGAAGAGAGAATAGGAGAGAAAAGAATAACAAAGATTGTAGAATTTGTTTGAGCAAATAGTTGTTTCTATAGAAACCATATACATAAGAACTTGAATTAATATAAGAAGGATTTAATCCAATTTCATGGTGTTGTTATGGTTACTGTTTACATCTATTGAATGATATGTTTACATTTTTCTTATATTCTTTGTTATGAATTTGTTTCAATGATTTATGTGTTTGATTTCATGTTGAATGTATGAATTCGGTGATAGGGAGAGTATAAGCTTCAATTTCTTCTCATCCTGAGAATTCCTGCAAGGAGTGCATTGACAAGATTCTGAGTTTTACCTCAGAAAACCTCAGGAAAGATATAGTTGTTCTTATACCAATAGAAGTGAAAGTACACCACAGAGATGTGCAAGGTGTGCACAGGCCAGGTTGAAGTCTTAGAATTTTCCAACCAAGTGAGTGGTTGAAGAACTTATGTTGCAAGGAGTGCGGATAGTTGGGAAATATCAGATAATCAGGGATTATCATGAGAGTCACAAGGAGTGTGTGCAAGAATCCCTTAGAGCCTTTGAGTTTTCAGTAAGAATCAAGCTCAGGAGGGATAGAGACTTGGAAAGTCCAGAGGAAAAACGAGGGTCGAAGTCACCTCGCAAAAACCAATCTTAGGAGGAAAGACGCCAAGTTATTTGGTGAGGAGTCTTTAAGAACCTAAACAGACGGTTGAAATCCTCTAAGGGAGAAACATTAATTTTATGTGGATCGTTGGATCGAGTAGATCAGCGGAGAGGTTAAGACCAAGTGTCTTTCAACACTCGCAAGCTCAAGAGAGATAACAGTCATTAGATTTTGAGGAGCATGAGCCCTTGATTGGGCACTCCGAATTTTGGGCTTTCAGGAGTCGGGAGTGTGGAGGAAGCTGTTTTCAGGAATCCCCAATATGTGAAATCTTAATGTGATCTGGACTGTAACTAGGACCGTTGATATGTGGAGATGAAATATCAGCATTTCGGGTATCGGGAAAAGGGAGAAAAGTCACTTTACAAAGTCCCGACATTGTGAAAACTGACAAACCTTTTTGGGTTAAGGTTGTGGTCATGTTGGTGGTCATGTGGAGTGGAGGCTCGTGTCTAGTGCATGTTCGTGCGGGCGGAGCTTATAAAAGGAACTGTGGTTTTAAAGTGTTGAGGGTTCTAGCGGGGACGAAATGAGCCATTTTAGCTCAGGAATTGAAAGATCCAAAGATCGGGAGGTCAAGTAGACCCTGCTAAGGTGGGGGTCTACATCAAGTGGTGTGAGAGCCGACAACTTTTGTTTTCTGTAGAGGGAAGATAGAGGACAATTGTGATTGAATTCTGCATGGACAGATTACAACAATGTCGTCAAGGAGACATCAAGAGAGACCTATGCCCGATCCAGCCGTGGAGAGGGAAATGAGAGAAATTTGTGCTCGATTGGATTCTATAAAGACTTCATAGAGGAAAACACCTGATACTGGAGATATCAGTGAGGCCGGAAATGAGAAAGAAGTTGGAGCTGAAGAAGAAGTTGTAGCTAAGATGTTGCAGAGGAACGTCTATTCAAATATGTTGCAAGGATAGCTACCAAAGAAAAAATGGACATCCCAATGTATGAAGGCAACTTAGACATTGAGGAGATACTAGATTGGTTTAGAGCTCTGGATAAATATTTTGATTATGAGGATATCGAATAAGATAACAAAGTAAAGCATGTTGTCACTAGACTGAAAGGGCATGCAACACTGTGGTGGGATGAACTGTAGTCTGACAAGTGTTGCAAAGGCAAACAAAGAATTAAAATCTAGGAAAGGATGGTCACCAAGATGAAAGCCAAATTCATACCCAGGGATTACCAAATTAATCTATTTCGAAGGATGCATAATTTAAGACAAAAATGGATGACAGTGAAGGAATACACTGAGGAATTTTATAGGTTGAACATCAGAGCTGGTCATTCTGAGATTGATGATGAAAAATTTGCTAGATACATGAATGGCTTGAGATATGGGATTCAAGATGAGATGAGCATGGTGAAAATCAGGAATGTAGAAGATATTATCAGATTGCTTCAAAGTCAAAAGTGAAATTGCGCTGAAAGAAAGGTCAAATGGGAAGAGGTAGAAGTCAGAGTAAAGGAAAAACAATTTCCCAGGACAAAATACAGAGCCCCAAGGATGAAGAAAAGAAACCTCATAACCACACAGAAAGGGGAGGAAGATGACAAAGAGGATAGTATGTTGATAGGAACACTTTTCCTCGAACAAGAGGAAGAGGAAGAGGTAGAGGAGGTGAGATAAAGTGTTTCATCTGTGGAAAGATCAGACACAAATATTTTGAATGTATTGATAGATAAAGGGATGGAGGAGGAGACACTCACATTTCAGAAGCGCAAAGGAGAAATGTTGAAGTAGAAGGTGGAAGATCCTTGATGATGAGAAAAATTATCTTAAAGCCAGAGAAAGAGGTGGAGAATCTAGTCCAGAGGGACAATTTGTTTAGAACTGCTTGCAAGACCAAAGACATGGTATGCAAGGTGATAGTTGACAGTGGAAGCATGGATATTCTAGTATCCACGAAGATGGTGGAAAATCTAGAATTGGAGACAGATGCACATCCAATCCCATATAAAGTCTCGCAGTTGCAAAAAGGACATCAGGTAACTATAACTAAATAATGTTTAGTTGAATTTAAGATAGGGGGATACATAGATGAGACATTATGTGATGCTATTCCCATGTATGTCTGTCATCTTTTGTTGGGAAGGTGATGGCAATATGACATAAATGTTATTCATGATAGAAGAAAGAACACCTATACCTTGGAGAAGAATGGTAGGACGCATATGTTGCTACCAATTGAAGACAAGAAGGTGAAAGAAGAAACATGCAATACTATACTTCTCATGAGTGGGAAGGAACTTTTGCATGAAGTAAAGAAGGATAAAGAAATGCAGTTTGTTTTGGTGAGAAAACCTAGAGTCATCTTGACCAGTACCTCAATAGATGATCTACCTAAGGAGATTCAGTAACTGCTGGAGAATTTTGCTGATATAGTGGTGGATGATTTACCTTGTTCGTTGCCGCCCATCAGTAGTATAAGACATCATATTGACCTTATGCCAGGAGTGAGTTTACCAAACAAATCAGTGTACATATTAACCTCACAGGAAGATGAAGAAGTTAAGATGCAAGTCCATGATTTGATGGACAAAGGGTTGATTAGGGAAATCTTGAGTCCATGTGTTCTACCAATAGTGTTAAGTCCGAAGAAATATGGTGGATGGAGAATGTGTACATACTTGAGGGCTATAAACAAAATCACTATCAGGTATAGATTTCCTTTAGCTAGGATGGATGATTGGATGGATTGCTTGAGTGGAGAAACGTTTTTTTCAAAAATTTATTTAAAGAGTGGATATTACCAGATTATATTGAGGGAAGGTGATGAATGAAAGACAACATTCAAGGTGAATGAAGGGTTGTATGAATGGATTGTCATGCCATTAGGATTGGTGAATGCACCAAGTACTTTTATGAGATTGATGAACAAAGTCTTGAAATATTTCATTGGAAAGTTTGTAATTGTGTATCTTGATCATATATTAATCTTCAGTAAGACTGAGGAAGAACATTTGAGGTATTTAACTCTAGTAATGAGGAGGTTGCAGCAAGAGAAATTTTTGATAAATCTAAAGAAGTCGTCTTTCATGAAGACATAACTCATTTATTTGGGTTTTGTGATCTCTTTGAATGAGTTGAAGATGGATCTTGAAAAGGTAAAAGAAATCAAAGAGTGCCCATCATCGAGGAATATCTTTGAAGTGAAAATATTCCATGGATTAGCCAATTTTTATAGGAAGTTCATCAGGAATTTTAGTGGAATTTGTGCACCAATGACGGACGAGTCAAGAAAAGGCATAAATCTTTTCATTGGAAAGAGGAAGTAGAGAAAAGTTTCAAGTTGTTAAAGGAGAAGATAATTGGACAACCAGTTCTAGTTCTGCCATATTTCAGTGAAACATTTCAAGTGAGATGTGATGCAAGTGGATTTGTGATTGGAGCAGTCTTAAGTCAAGATAATAGACCAGTTGCATACTTCAGTGAGAAGTTGAACGATGCTAAAATAAATTATTCCACGTATGATAAAGAGTTTTATGAAGTCATACAAGTGTTGAGGAAATGGAGGCACTACCTGGTTCCAAAAGAGTTTGTTTTGTATAGCGAAAACCAAGCCTTGCAGTTTATAACCAAACAAGAAAAATTGAACCAGAAACATGCAAAATGGGTTGAATTTATGCAGAACTTTAATTTTATTATAAAGCACATTTTTGGAAATGCTAACAATGTTGTTGATGCATTGAGCAATAAATGTTTGATTCTGCAGTATTTTCTTGTGAAGAACTTAGGTTTTGATATCCTTAAGGAAATGTACAAAAATGATTCAGATTTCAAGGATGCTTATGAAGCATGTGAGAATCTTGTTATGAGAGATAGAATCTAATGGATTGAATATCTAATTCAAGATGGATTGTTATTCAAAGGAAATCAGTTGTGTATCGTGAAGAGTTCTATGAGAGAAAACATTTTGAAGGAAAAACATATTGGGGGATTGACTAGACATTTCCTCCATGATAAAACATTTGCATAACTGAACAATTTGTACTATTGGCTAGGGATGCGTACATATGTCAATAAGTTTGTGGACAGATGTAGAATTTTCCAGCACGCAAAGGGGAAAAGACAAAATACAGGGTTGTATCAACCATTGCCAATACCAGAGAGGTCGTGGGACACGGTAAGCATGGATTTTGTATTGGGACTACCAAGGACAGAAAGAGGTTGTGATTCCATATTCATGGTAGTCGACAGATTCTAAAAAATGGCACATTTTATTCCGTGTCAGAAAACCAGGATGCAACACACATTGCAAACTTGTTTTTCAAAGAAGTTGTTCGACTTCATGGTTTTCCCAAGAGTATTGTTTCAAAAAGAGATACCAAATTTGTTAGGCATTTCTAAAGGACACTATGGAAAAATATGGGGATGAATCTATCTTTTATCTCAACATATCACCCTCATATGGATGGACAGACTGAGGTAGTAAATTGGAGTTTGGGAGACATATTGAGGAGTTTAATAACTGAACATCACAGTCAGTGGGATCAAATTCTGTCGCAAGCAGAATTTTCATATAATGACTCACCTAACCGGAGGACGAGACAGAGCCCATTTCAAATAATGTATGGAACACAACCAAGAGGAGTATCTGATTTGAGAGACTTAGAGAAGAATGAGTTAAGGAGTGTTGGAGTGGAAGAGTTTTCCGCAGATATTTCAGAACTCCACACTAATATTAAAGAGTGATTGCAGAGTTTGAACCAAGAATACAAGCGCAGAACAGATCATCTCAAAAGAGAGCTTCAATTCGAAGTGGGAGATCTAGTCTTAGCACATCTAAGAAAAGAAAGGTTCCCAAGGAGAACATATAATAAGTTGAAGATGAAAAATATAGGGCCATGTAAAATCTTGCGGAAATTTGAGGCAAATGCTTATGAGATAGAATTTCTACATGATGTGGGAATATCACGCCTATTCAACGTAGCAGATGTGTACCCTTATAGAGTAGATGAAGTGAGAGGATAGGAAAATCAAAAGGAATTTTAGTGGGTCAAGAAGATGCCTGTAGGTGACAAGCCGCAGATGGAAAATATCATTGAACAAAGAGTTGCTAAGAAGACTTGGAGGAAGACATATTTTGAATATTTGATAAAGTGGAAGGGACAGTCGATTGAAGATGTTAGTTGGGAAAGAAAAGTAGATATCCAGAAACATGGACAGATGGTGCAAGCGCTCATGGACAGGAGTCCATGATTTTTTCAGCCAGAGGAGTATGATGGAGGAGCATTGCCAACAAGCACAAGTGGAGGATAGCTCGATATGCACTAACGCGCATTTTGAAGACGTTTTGAAATTTAAAGATGAAACATTAATGTAATAGCTGGGAGTATGTAATTGTTCTTAAATGCTTTGGGGATTGTAATGAACATCTTGAGCGTTTCTCTCATCTTCCGGTTGGAGGCATTTAATGTAATAAATGTAAAGTAGTTGTGTTCTTTAATTTCGATAAGATAGCTTAGAGTTGCAGGAGGGAAACCTCAAGAAAGCTTCCTCGTATGTATTGTATCATAATTCTCATTTTAAGAGTAGAATCGGTAGAGAAAGAGAGCATGGGAGAGCAGAGAAGAACAAATATTGTAGAAGTTGTTTGAGTAGATAGTTGTTTCTATAGAAAGCATGTACATAAGCATTTGAATTAATATAATAATGATTTAATCTAATTTCATGGGGTTGTTATGGTTACTATTTACATCTATTGAATGGTATGTTTACAGTTTTCTTATATGTTATGTTATGCATTTGTTTCAATGCTTTATGTGTATGATTTCATGTTGAATGTATGAAGTCGGTGAGAGGGAGAGTATAAGTTTCAATTTCTTCTCGTCCTGAGAATTCCTGCAAGGAGTGCAATGAAGGTCCGCAAGGAGTGCGTTGACAATATTCTGAGTTTTACCTCAGAAAATCTTAGGAGAGATAGAGTTGTTCTTATACCAACAACAGTGCAAGTATAGTACAGAACTGTGCAAGGTGTGCGTAGGCCAGGTTGAAGTCTTAGACTTTTCCAACCAAGTGAGTGGTTGAAGAACTTATGTCACAAAGAGTGCGTAGAGTTGGGAGATATCAGATAATTAGGGATTATCATGAGAGTCGTAAGGAGTGCATGCAAGAATCCCTTAGAAACTTTGAGTTTGTAGTAAGAATCAAGCTCAAGAGGGATAGAAACCTGGAAAGTATAGAGGACAGATGAGGGTCGAATTCACCTCGCAGAAACCAAGCTCAGGAGGAAAGATGCCAAGTTATTTGGTGAGGAGTCTTTGAGAACCTGAACAGATGGTTGAAATTATTTGAGGGAGAAACATCGATTGTTCATGGACAGTTGGATCTAGTAGATCAGTGGAGAGGTTAAGACAGAGTTTATTTCAACATTTGCAAGCTGAGGAGAGATAACAACCATTAGATCCCGAGGAGCCTGAGTTGTTGATTGGGTGCTCCCAATTTTGGGCATTTGAGAGTCGGGAGTGTGGAGGAAGTTGCTTTCAAGAATCCCCGATACATGAAATCCGAACGCGATTTGGACATTCAAATGGTAGGGTAACTGGGACCATTGATCTGTGGAGAGGAAATTTCAACATTTTGGGTATTGAGAAAAGCGAGCAAAGTTAATTTACAAAGTCTCGACATCAAAAAAATTGACGTTCCTTTTTGGGTTAAGGATGTAGTCACGTCGGTGGTCACATGGAGTGGAGGTTTGCATCTAGTGCATGTTTGCATGGGCGGAGCTTAGAAAATGACCTATGGTTTTTAAGTGTTGAGGATTCCAGCAGGGACCAAAGGTGTCATTTCCACTCGAGAATTGGAATATCCAAAAATCGGGAGGTTAAGTACACCCCGCTAAGGTGGGGGTTTGCGTCAAGCATCTTTATGTATGGTGCTTAGATGAGGTAATCTAAATGGAGAAACCTCATGATTTTTTGCAGGATTCTTCTCTTGTTTATAGGATTTGATGCTCTCTTTATGGTCTCAAACAAGATCCTCAAGCTTGGTATGAGAAGATGGATAGCTTTATGATTTCTTCTAGGTTTGGTCATTCTCATTCTGATCCAACATTTTACACTCAGAAGTAGGGTACTAATCTCTTAATTTTGGTTCTGCATGTGGATGATTTAATTCTCACAGGGATTTCTTCATCTATGATTCAAAGTATTCAAAAAGCATTGATGGGACAATTTGATATGACAAATCTGCGGCTTCTGCATTATTTTCTTGGTCTACAGGTTCTTCAACCTTCTAAAGGAATCCACATTTTTCAGCAGAATTATGCACTTGATTTACTTCAACACTTTGGCATGGTTGATTGTAAATCTGCCCCTACTCCATTTCAGTGAGGAGTCACCCTTTCTTCCAGTTGCTCCTTGGCACGTGTTAATCCTTCGATGTATTGACAATTGTTTGGGAGTTTGTTGTATCTGACTCATACATGTGCTCACATATCTTTAGGAGTAGGATTTATCTCTCAGTTCTCTCAAGATCCTTATGAGAGTCATTAGAAGACAACAAAGTGCATTTTGAGGTACATTCAGGGTACTACCAATTTTGGCATTCAATACTCTTATGTTCTTCTAAGCTTATGGGATTTGGGCTGGCTCGGTTGATGACCGAAACTCCACATATGGCTTTGTCTATTGTCTTGGCTCCACACCTATTACATGATCTTGCAAAAAGAAATATGCAATTTCTTTATCCTCTGCCCAAGGCGAGTATCGTTCTCTTTGGCTTTGACAACTCCTTATAGAGTTTGGCACTTAGTAGGATCATCCCACCACTCTTTGGTGTGATAATCATAGCGCCATACACATTTCTCACAACCCAGTGGAACATCAATGAACCAAAGACATTGAGATCCACATGCACTTCATTCTCAAACTCATTGAGGATGTTATTCTCAACTTGGAGTATTTTCCCACTAAAGCGCAAGTTGTTGACATAATCACTAAACCATTGGCATCACCTAGCTTTCTTCAGCTATGAGAGTTTGTATTGGGTACCTTAGTAGGCTTAGTAGCCAAGACCCATTTTTTTGAGTTTTTTGTACTTACCTAAGTTGCACTTATGGGGGGTGTTGATGTATAAGTTTACTTAGGATAGGTAGGACATGTCATCCTTCTTGCTATTTGTAGAAAACCACCATGTTCTTCTTTGACTTATCACTAGAGTGGGTAAATTGACCAACCATCTCCTTGTCTTATTACTTCAATGAGTGAGTTATCCATCTACCTTCATCAATGTTGTCTCCTCTCAGCCTATTATAAGCCTATTATAAGTAGAGGAACTCTTCAATGTAATCACAAGCATATCAATAGATCAGTCTCTTTTTTTGTAGAAGGTTGTTGATCCTTGCAGTTGTTTCCTTGAACCTATGATATTGTCTCTCAATATGTACATAAACTTGGGAAAAAAAATTATTTGTTCATGTCAAATGAAGAAATCATGGTTTGTCCAGGTCATAGACAGTGGAATCTAGAAGATTCATTCCTATAATACTTGGTATGATTTACTCACAGCGGGTTTGGTCATTTTACTTTGGGTTTACTCAGGAGCCAAGACGAGGATTATTTGTTCTGGCCCAACCCAGCAAGAGTATAGCCGACGACACTCTTATTTCAAAAAGGCTACAGGGTTTGCATTCCATTGAAGCTTCCCGGCATCTCAAACTTGGGAATCTAAATTCGGCATAATCTATCTACTTATTCATATTATCCAGCACTGGTCCAAGAACGAACATGGACCAGCCAAAAAATCTTCTAATTTAGGAATCGTTCAATTCATTGCGAGCAACACTGAACGGTTGCTTGTACAAGATTTCAACCACAATTTGGTGGATGTTTATCCGAAACTATAATTATAGAGTCCCCTTGCAAAAACAGTGTGAGACAAGTCAATTTCTCAATGACATTCATCTAATCCAAGATTGATTTCAGGCTGTTGCCGGGGAAGGGACTAACCTACCAAATCTTCATCGAAACTAGAACGTTAATAGGAAAATTACTGGTCAAAAATTTCATAGGTATCGGTGCCTCAATTTCAGTTGATGTCGAAAGGGTTTCGATGAAAACTTGCTTTAATATTGCACTGAACTTGAGTTTCCAAACTATGAAGAATTTGATTACAAAACCAAAAGCATGATAGTTTGTTGCCATGCTATGTTACGTGCTACCTGATTGTGAACAGCTCACCTAGAAACAACAATTAAAATAACATAAGAAAGATA
>ML780102.1:229517-242141 GCA_009831015.1 Picea engelmannii
TTGGAAATTCTGATTTGGATATTGTTGTCTGTTCCCTCCACTGGTATGAGGGTTACCTTGATTGTTCCCTCTTCCTCTACTTCTTCCTCTGCCTTTCCCTCTTCTGAATGAGAACTGAGTTTGGAAGGCATTGGAGATTGACTTATCTGTGAGATGTAGTCTTGTCTCATGTGTCACTAGAGAACCAATTAGTTCATCTATTGAAAATTTTGACAGATCCTTGGATTCAAGGATAGTTGTGACAACCATTTCAAATTTGTTGGGAAGACTTCTGAGAATTTTCTCAACTATTCGTTGATCAGTGATGGTTTCACCAATGAGTCTGATCTGGTTCATGATGCCCATGACTCTGGTCATGAACTGATCCACTGTTTCAGACTCTGTCATCCTGAGAGTCTCAAATTGTGTCCACAAGGACTGCAGTTTAACTGTTTTTACCCTGTCATTTCCTTGGTAGGACGTTTTGAGGATGTCCTAGGCCTGTTTGGAAGTACCAACGCCTGTGATTTTCGAGAATATCAAATCATCCACAGAGTTCTGTATCCAGAATTTTGCTTTGTTTTCCTTGGTCCTCAGAGTTGCCTGAGCAATTCTCTGTGCATTTGTCATGGCAGTGAGAGCTGCTGGATTTGGTTCTACATATCCAAGATCCACTGGTTCCCGGCACTCTTGTGCTTGCAAGAACAACCTCATTCATAGAGACCAAAATTTGTAATTCTTTCCCAAAAGAATCGGACCCTGAGTTGGTCCTAGATTGATAGACGATGCCATATATAAAAAAATTGCAGAAAAAAATAGAGGAAAAATTTTGTATTTACCTTTGATCTCAGAAACGTCGATTTGTCGATGGCCAAGGGGAGCTTATCGTGCTTGAATTGGCCCTTTGGTCTCCTTGCAATGTGACCACGCGTCTTTCTTTTAAAGCGCTACGGGTTTTTCCTGTTTCTTTGGCTTACAAATCGCCGTAATGCGAGAAAATCGCCTTTGGATTTTTCAACGGTCCAGATCGTATCGGGATATCGCGAATCGGGATTTCACGATTTCTGATGTCGAGGTTGTCTGTCTCCTCGGTTCCGCGATCACCGATTTTTCGATGGTGCTATCCTATCGGGACTTTTCCCGATGGCTCCGATCTGCGACACGCGTCCTCAACAGATGGACGGTCGTGATCTCTCCTCGCAATTTCGCAATAGGTTATGTCCCGGACCTCTTGTCTCGAGGATCCGCGAGATGCCGAATCCCGAAAAAACCGATGAAGTTTCTTATCGGGATTTTTCCGAGCTTTTGGATTTACGCCACGCGTACAGGATAGATGGACGGTCCTGATGCGTCCTCGGGATATCGCGACATGCGATGCTCCAAATCTCTGTCAACGTGAAACCCCGAATGCTGATACGCTGACGGTGCCCTTGATGTCCGCCACGTGTCCGGTCAAAAATGGACGGCTGAGATCTTATCGGGATTTCACGTATCACGATTTCGTGAGTTGCGATGTCAAGTTTCTTTGACACCGTGAAACCCCGAATGCCGATTTGACGATTCGTTGATATGCTGCCACCTGTCCTCTGAGATGGACGGCTGTGATCGTTTCGGGATTTCGCGATTTCGCGTATCGGAGTTTTTTGGAGAGAGGATTCTTTCGCTCCTCCAAATCCTGATTCCTGATTTTGCGATGGGATAGGATCTTGCCACGTGTCTCTTGATCGGACAGTCAAGGTGACGTCGGGATTTCGCGACTTCACAAGTCGAAATCACTCCTGTGCACTGCAGAGGACTAAACCTCATGCACCTTTTCGCTGATCCAACGGCTGTCGGTCCTTTACGCAAGATCTGACCGCTGAAATGCGTTCGCCTTTTCCGTGCTCTCCTTCTTCCCTTCTGGACTGGTTTCTCGCCTCGGATCTGTTCGCAAGATGAATCTTTGCAGCCTTAATGGTTGTTCTTTGCGTGTTTGACGCAATCTTTCCCAAATTTAACGGAATTTTCTTTTGCGGAAGAAAAAGATTCGTGAATCTTTCAAAGATTTGAAAGAATTTCACGAATTCTTCGTTTTGTGCTTCAATCTTTAACAGTTGTGAGGGAAATTTTCGAGTTCTTTAAAATTTCTCGCCTCCTCCGACTTTTTTTTGTCAATCTTTGACGATTCTTGAAAAAATTACAAGAATCTTTACTGTTTCATCTTCTGCGTTCTCTTCATCTAGAATCTTTCGAGCATTGTACGCTCTGCTTCCTTCGCAAGCTTGTTACGGCGATCTTTAAAGAGTATTACGACCAGCTCTCCAAGCCTTGTGAAAAAACTGTGTCGCGTGCTCTCAAGATGCGTGTAAGCTCTACGCTGTGAGGATCGTGTTGCTCTCCCGACTATGTGAAGAGGCTTACTTCTGCCGCTTTGATACCATGATGAATTGTGGAGCAAAGAGAAATGCAGAGAGAGAATAGAACAATATATTGAAATGTATGAAGAAGTACAGAACTCAGAAGATCACTGTTACAATGTAAGATGGTTGAGCTATATATGCTCAAGCAAGACAAAAATAGAAAGTACAATTGTCTAGTACAACTGGCATTGTACGGTTATACTGTTGAAGGTACAATATATTTAACACAATTGGCCAACGTAGAGTTTAATGATTCTCAGAGTCCCCCCAAACACTTCTGTGAATTCCCTATGGATCTGTTCACTGAAGTGTTTGGGAGAACTCCAGGAGCATTAAACAAATTGTGACAATGTCCGACATTGTGTTGTCGTGGCAACTAAAATTACCCATCCCTCTACTACATTTACAATCAATGGGCATAAGCAAAGACCTACTTTACGAGTCGATTTTATAAGGGCACATGCAAAGTGAGGAATCGAACTGAAGGTAAAACAAGGTTCTCCAAGTATCTATCAAGTCGGCATATTCTGCTTTTGCTCCACGAGAATTTATTCGAGCAAAATGGATTGACCTTCACTGAACTCAGGACCTCATGATCTAGAATGCTTAGACTTGTCCTTTTTTCTGTCTTCTTTTGTTGATTCGTTGACAGAAAAGTTCGCACCGTGCAATTACCGTTCTTATCCTGAAATGTACGATAGATGAGAAAGGGGAGGCAAGACGCCCTGTCTAATCCTGTAGCAGGATAGCTCACATAGTGAAACTGATTCATTACACACTGAAACGTACGATAGATGAGAAAGGAGAGGCAAGACGCCCGTCAGAGCTGTCTAATCCTGTAGCTGGATAGCTGAGATAGTGAAATTGATTCGTTACATTTTGTTTCCATTGATAGCAACCAAAGCTAAGGCAAGACGCTCGTCAGAGCTGTCTAATCCTGTAGCTGGATAGCTCAAATACTGAACAGTCTGAACATGATTCGTTTCATTTTGTTTTCATGAATAATCAACAAAAGCTATGTGGTAGGAAGGTGTCTCCTTTTAATAAATCTCCTGTAATCGAACCAAATCACGTTCGTCTTTTGCCCATTTTGTTTATATCAAAGAGGATCATATACAACTTTCGAACCGTATCCTCTCTAATCAAACAAAATCACATCCATCTTTTGTGTCGTGTTTTCCCACGATGGAACGAAACCTTCGCTTAACTGTAAATAGACTCTTCTGCAATTCGTTTAACTATTATGGGCATGGATCTATTACAAAATCGTTGGTTGATTATGTGAATCGTTTAGCTATAATGGGCACAGAAGCATTTTAATCTTGGACCTATTAAACGTCCACGTACGCATCCAAGAATATATATATGAAAAAACTATAAAGTTTGTAGCACATGTTTTTACTATTTTAATTTTTATGTGCTATGTGACATTTTTTTCATCATAAGAGTTCATTTTTCCTTTCCGAGTGTGATTTGAACATTCACTATAATTATAATTATTTTTTCTTTCCAAAAACATTCACTAATTGTAATTATTAGTCCCTGACCTAATCGATGGTTGACCTTAGATTGTGCATTCGATGGTTCACCTGGTATTAGATTGTGCATTGACCAGAAATATTTCCATATTGTCTATTGTTGGAACAAGGGAATTGAAAACAACGATTTTTATATAATAAAAAGTATCATGTTTGTCAAATTGGACAACGGATTGGACGTCTTATTGCCACTTTTGTTATTCCCAATCTGAAATATGTTGGCATATCCAAAGTGTTAGCGACATTTCTTGTCCTAGCTATTCGTGACATTTCTTGTCTTGAGCCTAAGGTACCCAGGTCTGCAGGATGAACGGGAAACACCCAAGCACAACAGCGGAAGGATCTCTTCTCCAGTTACGATTCAAGCGAGCGGGCAAGGTTTTGCTGTCAGTAGCCGAGATCCATCCATGAAGCAGATCAACGGTCATCGGGATTTCGGGGCTGCCAAGTTACCCGATATATAGCGTAAGAGAAAGCGCCTATATTTTAAAGCTAAGTCTGGGTCGTTCGATCCATTGACGCATGGTGCAAGATCTGGTATCATCGGCATATCGACATTCGGGAGTTCGAGGGGTAAAAGTCCCTCTTCACTTCACTTCTCGAAACCCCGAACCCCGAAATGTTGATAGCGCCCAGAATCGGGCCCGCGGTTTTAGCGCCTGGTCATAAAGGAACAAGCCTAGAGGAGGGGCGCTAATGTTTATCATTTGGCCACTCGGGTCCCAAAGCACCGAATTGAGTTTCAAAGTGGGGGCGCTGTGTTCTCCAGACGCTGATTCGACGTGATCTAAATCCCGGTACCTGCTAGGAATAAATGATAGAAGAGAGAGGGTGGTTGAAACCTTGCCTCACTCATTAATTGCAAAGTATGGCGGGTCTGGCAGGCGGTCTGCTCGAGAGGGTCTTGTATCCCCTTTTTCCGAAAGAGCCATGCCTGAGTTCTCAACTAGCCAAAGGAAGTCTGCACATGCTAGCTTGGCACTTAATGGATCAGCTACTCCCCCTACTGGAGCCATGCACAGATAAGATGGCATATGTCATAGGCGCACGATCATCCTGAGTCTGCATGGCCAGACTGTCAAAAGGCATGCAGATGCAATGTTTTTTAATGCAACGTCTTGCTTTTGTTGTTGTTGTTGTTTTTGGAGTATATGTAGGCGTTTTCTCCATTTTTGTAAGCATCGATGGTAGAGCAGAGCTTCCAATTGTAAAGTTTTAGCACAGACTTTAGTTCTCTGGTTATGCATCTGTATATGAGATTTCTTACTTTATGACAGACAACCTTTCTTACTTCATCTAATTTTCATCTCATGCTAAGAGACTTCGTGAACGAATGATTTGTGCGGATCATTGCAATTATGTCATGATAAAGGATTTATTTATGCATTATTGTATTCTCTGGTTTTTTGTGTTTGAGCGTAAGAAGATCTTGTGTTTGGATGCCTTCTTCTACAGTCTGTTATAAACCGGATGTTTACTATAGACCTTCGCATCTCTCTGATATAATTCTTCCCCCTACTCACCTTTACTACACCTCATTGTCTGAAGTTCATCCAAGACCTCACCTGCCCATGCATTCTTGGCCTAGTTTCAGAGTTCAAACGATATCGTCCGAGTTTACTTCCATTCGATCACTCCTTTTATACCCATTACAAACTATCGTGATACAAACTGATGGGCATTGGGCTCTGCTCCTGCTGCAATCCAGGGGTGACTTCTGATGCTAACATTTATGGCGTTGTTGCCGGGGACGAAGTTGAAGATTTTCCCTTGGCAGAACGACATTGAGCCTCTGATTCTGAAGGTGCATCAGACATCAGAGCCCTTCAAAATTGCTACTGTGCACCTAGCGACTCCACTGTGGCGACTCCAAGGCTTCCACATCATTGTTTCAGCTGTGGCTACTGTTAGCACACCTGAAAGATGACCCTAAGGAGCTTTCTTGAGAAGGTTTCAGCAGCTTCTTTCTTAGCCTGAGAAGTTTCCTAGGGTAACGACAACATTAAGATCTGGTCTTTGATGGTGAACAAGGACCAGGCACATTTGAAGCTACGTATCTTTCACCTGGTGACTCCATGATTCGAGGAGCGATTGGCGACTCCACTGGTTCGATATGGAGAAAATTCTGGCTCAAAGGTTTGCTTCTGTGACTTTTTCCAGATAGTTGGGTTTCCTAATGCACTTCCTGATAGAGACCAATGGGAAGATTTCCTCCCTGAATTTCATGCAACAAGTTGGGAGGAACCAACTGAGCATTTACTGGACTTCCATGAGGCTATTCACCGACACAATATCACACATGAGGATGTCCGGATTAAGCTCTTCATGTATTGATTGAAGGGAGCTTCTCTTGAATGGTGTCGGTCTCTTCCCGCTGGAAGCATCTTCTCTTTAACAGGTTTTCATACAGCTTTCAATTCATTTTGTAAAGATTATTTTCCAGCTGATTGTTTGTATGAAAACTGTTGTAAGGAGTTTTCTTCGCTTCATGAAGCCTCTGTTGGCCCTGAAGACCATGTCCATGATAAATCTTTTACTATGGAGGAAAGCATTTGCCAGGAAAATATAGAGGTGTTGAATGATATTAATTGTGTTAGCCCTAGAACGGAAGCATCTGACATTATATCAAATGCCTCTATTCTTTTAGATATTCATAACGATCAACATGTCTCTTATGGAAATTGTGAGTTTATAGAGAAAATGTGGTCCATGGTAGATGACTCACCTGGATATCGGGTTGAAGCAGATGTTCCTAGCAGCTCTGCTCAAGATGATGAAGACCCTCTCTTTTTAAAAGAGGGGTTAGTTGTGGAAGAGGATTCTTCTCTTTTCCTCTAGGGGTTTTCTCATGAAATATTTTTACGTGGGATTAAAGAGAAAAAGATTATGTATGAGTAGCTAGACCCAGCAGGTCCCACTATCCCTAAAACATAATTTTTTTACGGGATCACTGTTCTGGAGGAGAATCATATCAATGAAGGACACCCCCTTTTTGATGTATATTATAGTGATGATGAGCAGCAAGTTTATCCTACATTTGATCACTATAAAGATACTGAAGAGCCAGTTAGCAAGCAGAACCACCCCAGGGTCCCTATTTATGATGAATGTGAATCAGACCCGGGGGAGAGCCAAGAAGAGGAGCAGAAAGAACCAATGAAACAGGTGACTTCCTGCCTCGAGCACGCCCATTCACCTATGCAGACTCAAGAAGTTCAGCCCTGTAGGAGTAGCTGTGGAGAAGAGCAGGCCTGCTGCTACCCTTTTCACAGGGTTTGCCACTCATTCTATGATCCTGTCAGCGAGTACATGGAGTGGCATGTCATTTATGCCTTGGAGCCCCCCTATTCCATATCAACCTCATCCAGTGAGGAGAAGTTGAAGAGTGTAATTGTTTTATTGTCACGGTTACACCATCTGTTGGTGATCATAGACAGAAAGAAAGAGCTTCCCTTCAAGAAGTTACTTGATTGGCTATGGTGGAAGTCTGCTTTCACCTAGCCCCATGTAAAATGTTTTATTAGTTTAGGATTGTATATAAATAAGCTCTTTTGATCATGTATCTTTATTTTGTTACTTTTATTTTTCGGCCTGTATTTTCAGCAGCGAGATGTTTTGAGCATGACTCCATAGCCCAATAGCAAGCCACTGAAGTTGGGGAATGACTTCTTAGAGCATCACAGGGATGACTCTATCCCCCATGGAGCCTCATGTTAGCAACATTTCTTGTCTTGGGCCTAAGGTACCCAGGTCTGTAGGATGAACAGAAAACACCCAAGCACAGCAGCGGAAGGATTTCTTCTCCGGTTACGAGTCAAGCGAGCGGGAAAGGTTTTGTTGTCGACAGCCGAGATCGATCCATGAAGCAAATCAATGGTCATTGGGATTTCAGGGCTGCCAAGTTACCCGATATATAGCGTAAGAGAAAGTGCCTATATTTTAAATCTAAGTCTGGGTCGTCCGATCGATTGACGCATGGCACAAGATCTGGTCACATCGACATATCAACATTTGGGAGTTCGGGGGGTAAAATTCCCTCGTCACTTCACTTCCCAAAACCCCGAACCCCAAAATGCCGATAGCGCCCAGAATCGGGCTCGCAGTTTTGGCGCCTAGTCATAAAGGAACAAGCCTAGAGGAGGGGCACTAATGTTTATCATTTGGCCACTCGGGTCCCAAAGCACTGAATTGAGTTTCAGAGGGGGGGCACTGTGTTCTCCAGACACTGATTCGACGTGATCTAAATACCGGTACCTGTTGGGAATAAATGATAGAAGAGAGACGGTGGTTGAAACCTCACCTCACTCATTAATTGCAAAGTATGGTGGGTCTGGTAGGCGGTCTGCTCAAGAGGGTCTTGTATCCCCTTTTTCTGAAAGAGCCATGCCCAAGTTCTCAACTAGTCGAAGGAAGTCTACACACACTAGCTTAGCACTTAATGGATCAGCTACTCCCCTTACTAGAGCCACGCACAGATAAGATGGCATCTGTCATAGGTGCACGATCATCCTGAGTCTGCATGCGCAGACTGTTAGAAGTCATGCAGACGCAATGTTTTTTAATGTAGCGTCTTGCTTTTGCCACTGTTGTTGTTTTTGGAGTATATGTAGGCATTTTCACCATTTTTGTAAGCATCGATGGTAGAGCAAAGCTCCTGATTGTAAAGTTTTAGCACATACTCTAGTTCTCTGATTATGCATCTATATATGAGATTTCTTTCTTTATGACAGACAGTCTTTCTTACTTCGTCTCATGCTAAGAGAGTTCATGAACGAATGATTCGTGCGGATCATTGCAATTATGTCATGATAAAGGATTTATTTATGCATTATTGTATTCTCCGGTTTTCTCTGTTTGAGCGCAAGAAGATCTTGTGTTTGGATGTCTTCTTCTACTGTCTATTAGAAACTAGATGTTTACTATAGACCTTCACATCTCTCTGATATAAGTCTTCCCCCTACTCACCTTTACTACACCTCACTGTCTGAAGTTCATGCAAGACGTCACCTGCCCATGCATTCTTGGCCTAGTTTCAGAGTTCAAATGATATCATCCGAGTTTACTTCCATTCGATCACTCCTTTTATACCCATTAAAAACTATCGTGACACAAACTGATGGGCATCGGGCTCTGCTCCTGCTGCAATCCAGGGGTGACTTCCGATGCTAACACAAAGTATTTTGTATTATATGGCTTTTGGAATCATATATTTTATTATGCATTGGTCGAAGGTGGATTAATGCTAGCATTAGTTCGAATGTTTCCCTAAGCATTTTCTGCTCAGTAGAATACATTATCTACCAAATTACTATGTGTGATTTTTTCTTTATTGTTGCGTGTTTCGAGAGAACAGGCCTGCCAGCTGCATATTTTCTCAAATACTTGCATGGGACAATGCCCTTCGACGGTCCTGACATTATTAACTGTTTACCTAACAGCTCTGCCAATCTTAAATGTTTATTGTACAGATGCATTGTGACACAGTTTCGTTCATGGTCGACATCATTGTTGAAGTGGTCGATCCTTGTTCGTTGTTTCGTACAATGCATTTGTACAATGAACGAAACTGAACATTTTCCCCTCTTTTTTTTTCCCCTACTTTTTTTTCCCTCTTTTTTTTTCCCCTACTTTTCTCTGTTTTCATAGAAACTGAAAGTATGTAGCAAATAGCTTGAAAATGACAGTTGAAGAGATGAAAGAAGTAATAGATGTTGAGTCATATGAAATATATACATAGTCCATTATACATGATAGCATTGACGTGGTTTTGCATAGCAATGAGCTTTTTAGATTAGATTCATTCTTGTATACTATTGGGGATTGCCTTTTCGATACATTATAGGTTTTATTGCATTTCTGCTATTCATCGACCGATCTCCACAATGGATTGATAGATTATTTCTTGACCTATTTTAAAAATGGTGATGTCGATGCTTTGTAGTTGTATGAGTACGAGATAGAATTTTATTTTCTTTGGCAGTTGCATGGCATACATAATGTCACTATGTATTTTTCAAAGATGCAATTGTTTGCATCTCCAGTTCTCCCTGCACGTGAGAGGTGACTTTGGGGAGATACATTTTGTATACGATGGTTGTCTAACTGTTAAGCCCTAACATTGTCTCATTACCCCTTAATTGGGGCATATTGTATTAGTAATGTTATTTTATTTATGTCGGTTTTAGGCCATTAGTTGTAATTATATCTCCTAGTCTCCTATATATACCAAGGAGACATTTTCATTTTGAATCATCTTGTACTTGAACATTTAAGTGGGGTAAAAGGAGGTTTCCCCCTTGAAGAGGCTTATTATATGAAATTATCTCTTTTTCAAGGCGTTGAGTACTTTTCCTGAGGTTTTTCTATGCTATATTGATGTTTGGTTCTTAACATATGGTATGAGAGCTCAAGGTCTTGGGGTTTCGCTGCTACATCTAAGACACCGTGGAATTTTTACTATAACTTTTTTTCTACAATGTTTCAGAAGGAATGGCTTGGAGGATATTTAGTAGACGGATCAATGTACGTTGGGTTCAAAATTAAGCTCCAGAGGCCTTATACTTTTGGAGATACCACCTGTACAAGATAGGGCTCTGGAATCATCCTGAAATGAGTCATTGCAAAATTTTCGCTATAAAATATTTTCTGTAACGTTTCAGACCCTAAAATCTAGAGGCCATTTACAGAAATTAGTAAGGTATCTTTGGTAAAAATTTCATCTTCTGCGTCATCTTAAATTTGTATATACACCTTGTGTAAGAAAGGGTATCTGACTATTCCTATTGACTAGTCTCAAGAAGTTGTTCTAGGTAAAACAATCATAACTTCTTGCTAGAGTATCCAAATTGCATGGGACTAGTTGCATTGGATCGTGGACAGTCTGTATTATTTTGGGTGCGAGTTGAAAAATTTAATATCAATTATTTTGTGTGGGGCATGCTATACAAGTGAGATCGCCTGGAAAGGCCAAAAATCGGCAAGTTGTGAAGAAGTTACCATAAATTCCACTTGGCACATCCAATTTTTATCAGACCTGTGGCATTGCAGAGAAGAAATATTAGAGAACTACCTAAAAGAAAGTTTCATACCCAGAAGGGTCGAAACTTGGGAGATAGAACAAAATAAATATTGTCTAGCAGAACCACCTCAAAATCAAGATTCAAAAGTGACATTTGGCCAACATGCCACCAAAAATGGGACCTTCTACATGAAATAAGCCTCCAGAAAATCCTAATTGGACTATTGATGAAGGTGAAGAAATGTGTAGGGACATAAATGAACTACAAAAGAAGATGGATTCATTTATGTCCCTACACATTTATGTCTCAAGCAAAAGGGTTCAGTTACCGAACACATTGAGAACTTCCAAAGATAGAATATAAAGGTAACCAAAATTCCAGATGAGCACTTGATTGATGTATTCATAGGAACTTTAAAGGACAACATTCAACATGAGGTTCGCCTTTGGGAACCCAAATCATTGGAGAATGCATTTAAGGTGGCAAGAAATGTTGAAAGTAAAAATATGGCTATGGCTACTAGAAGGACCTATCCTAACATCTATAAAGAGAACAATGCTCCTTCTCCAAAAAAACCTCAACCTACAAGGTTTACACCTCAACAATTGGAGGAAAGAAAAGAAAAAGGTTTATTCTTTAATTGTGACAGCAAGTACAGTAAGGGACATAAGTGTGGTGAAAAGAAATTATTCTACATAGATTGTGAAGAGGAAGAAGAACAAGAAAAAGAACCATCTCAAGATGAAAACGTAGAAGCAATTTCATCTGAGGAGTTGACTCCAACGATATCGTGTAATGCATTGGCTAGAATTAGCACTGCTCAAACCCTCAAGATTGAAGGATACATAAAAATGAAAAATTTAATAGTCCTAATTGATTCTGGCAGTACTCATAATTTCATTCACTATAAATTAGCCAAAGATCTCAATTGCTTTGTATGTCCAGCGCCAGAGTTTCAAGTAATGATTGCAGATGGAGGAACTATCAATTGCTCAGGAAAATGTAATAAGATCAATCTTGCTATGGGGGAATATGTAATGAATAGTCCAATGATTTCTATACCCATGGGTGGTGCAGATGTTGTACTAGGAATCCAATGGTTACAATCATTAGGAACAATGGCTTTTAAATTTCAAGAACTTTTCATGAAATTTTCATTGGAAGGAAAAAAAATTGAGTTAAGAGGTATCACAGGGAAGCCCAGTAAGGTGATAAGCTCTAATGACATGACAAAATTATTGAAAAAGGGGCATCAAGGCATTATTGCACAACTATTCTCGCTAGATGTTCAAACATCTAAGCCATATATTCCTCAAGATCTCCAAAGGATCATTGATAAGCATTCCAAATTATTTGAAGATATTCCCAAAGGTCTCCCACCCACTCGAAATCATGATCATGAAATTCGCCTAATTCCTGGGAGTGTTCCTCCTAACATTAGGCCATACAGATACCCTTATGCCCAGAAGAGTGAAATTGAGTGCATGGTTGAAGAAATGTTAGAGGCTAGCATTATTATACCTAGCCAAAGTTCTTACTCTACACGAGTGGTAATGGTATTCAAGAAAGATAGCTCATGGCGTATGTGTCCAGATTATAGAGAGATCAACAAGATCACTATTAAAGATAAGTTTCCCATTCCCGTGATTGATGAATTGTTAGATGAACTACATGGAGAAATCTATTTCA
>ML780102.1:248005-263485 GCA_009831015.1 Picea engelmannii
CTCCTATATATACCAAGGAGACATTTTCATTTTGAATCATCTTGTACTTGAACATTTAAGTGGGGTAAAAGGAGGTTGCCCCCTCGAAGAGGCTTATTATCTGAAATTATCTCTTTTTCAAAGTGTTGAGTACTTTTCCTGAGGTTTTTCTATGCTATATTAATGTTTGGTTCATAACACTAACTCGTTGAATATATCAGTTGGCATATTGTCATTGACAAGAAAAACAAGATATCTTCTATTCAACAAAACTACATCTAACAATCCATATTGCACCTTGTTCCATGATGCCAATGCCCTCAGTGACCATTATGAACCATTGTTGTACAAAAAAATGTCCATATGCAATATAGAAGGTCTTCATATTTACTTGTTCATTATTTGCAAAGACCTTCAATCACAATGGAAACGGATTTTGCATGGCATAGATTGCCATGGTTTACAACTGGCAACAAATGTTGTCTCTAGCTACGGAGATAGTTTGTTCAATGCAATTTGTTGTTTGGTGGTAGCGGGGTTCGATGTTCAGTCGTTGCGGATTTACACTGTACAGTCCTTTTGCAATGTGATTATAGGTGGCATCCAACAGGCTTTTAGGTGCTTACATCAGCACCTTTGCCCATATCTCATAGAAAATATGTCGGTTGGTAGGAATACCTTGTGAGCATGGCACTTCCATATGAAAAAGGGAATATGGAGGGTCTCAGATTCTATTTGCAATGGTTGTCTATGATATTCAAGGTGAATATCCAGGTGTGGTTGCCCTTGCTAGATGGAACTGTCCATTCCTGGGTTACTAATTCAAATTACGATCGAACAATTGACATCCTCTCATTGAAAATAGATACAACACATATCCATTATGAACCTTTTATTGGACATATTGGTAGTTTAGGGTTGATTGTCCATGCCACCCAGACGACATCAAATATGCACAGGCGTGGAATTTCTTTTAGTGAAAATGAAATTCCTCTTGGTTGTGATATGGGGAGACAGAGCTTGAACAAAAAACAGATGCGTAAAATTCATGACAGTTGTGATGAGGCCATAGAGGGATTAAACAAAAAAAGCAGAGTAAGTTATCACAATTTGAAAAAACTTATTCGTCAAATTCGTCTGACTTGTGATAATGCCATAGAGGCCTTGAACAAAAAATGTAAACAAGTTTCTCAGAAGATGGGTGAGAGTGAAATTCATCCCAGTTTCCACCATCTCATCCTACCCTTGGGCAAGAAACATAAAGTAAGTGACCACAAATTGAAAAAGGTCATGCGCGAGAGAAAAAAACACATTGCTACAATTCCTTTTAGAGAGAAACTGACATATCACAATGTAAATAAATTTGTTCATGTAGAACAAAACATAAACAAGTGCGATCGGATATCCCAGAATGGTCATGCAACTGTGTTAGTTCATGGTCTATAAGAAACACCATGCAGTAGTAGCAATGAAAACCAAGAAACAGTTTCTACCCATACTTCCCTGCAAATGAAAAACGCAAGACAAACCTACATCAAACAAATGAAAGACACTCCTTCCATTTCATGTGCAATTTGTGAACAATTGAATTTTTCAAAAAAAAGTAAGTCTTTCACGCCTGATTTGCAAGAAGAATACCTCCACTTGATAGCACATGATAAACCATTTTCCAATGGGAAAATTTGTCTTCCATGCAAACGATCGCTTGAAAATGGAAAACTGCCACAGTTTGCAACCCCTAACTGAATAAGATGTAATACACCACTAGTAGATGTAATACACCACTAGTAGATGTAAGTGCACTTACATAACTTGAGGAGAGACTTGTGTCTCTGTGAATTGAATTTGCTCAAATCATACCTTGGGGCTATAAACGACCGCAAATGGGCTTAACAAGATCAATTATTAAAGTGCTTGTTCAACTAGATGTTGTGCAAAAAGCATTGCGACAATTCATTAACAATACAATTACAATCGTTGTGTCTCTGAAAAGATGCTTGAGATACAAATATGCCTAGAAGACAGGCAAAGTGTGTGTGCATGATGTTATGAAAACATTAAAGGAATTATCTTCGAGGGCCCTGTACAAAGAAGAAAACATTTGTATAAATGGAAACTGGAACAATGTTCTCAAAGAAGAACATGGCAACTCTGCAAATGCTCTCGAAAATCCTAGTGATTTTGATACAAGAGATGAATCGGAGAATGAAACACCTGTTGAAACATTGGTTCATGGATTCACTGATTCACAGTGAATTAGCGACTTGGAAGACAAAATTGTCAAAATTGCACCTGCCAAGGGGCAACATCCACTTGGAATATTCAAGGACAAATTCGTCGAGGAAATGAACTTTCCAACACTCTTCTATGGAGATCCACATGGCACTGATATTACAGAATGATTCAATTATCATAAAATAGTCCAATGGGAGCTGCTACATTCAAGCGGTTACTTCTCCTGTCACATAACAAATTTGTTTCTCAAAACAATGCACATAATAATAGAGCAAGTTTTGTCATGCATGTGGGTTCGAATAAGAAAAGGCCAGTTACAAGGAAGAAAGTTGTTTTCCAAGGATGTGAAGTACAAAGTGAACCTAAAAAAAATTATGAAATCTGATATTTGATACATAGATTTAAAAAACATCCACACCTCTCCTGACTATTTGCAACAAAACAAAAAACAAAATTTTCAATGATCTGGCAATTGGGCCCCGCAACAATTTTTGTCACATTTACAAGTGGAGAGCATTGCTGGGATCCATTGGTGGTTGTTGTATCTGACCTGCATAGGAACAAGAAACGTAAAAAATAAACTGATACACTGGAAAATAACGACATTGACTACCTCATAAGAAGAGACCTGATGACATGTACTCGCTATTATAGACATAGAATAAATTATTTGAGACAATTGATATGCCATGATGAAACGTTTTTCAGAAAAATATCGGACTACTTTTTTTTTTATTGAATTCCATAATAGGGGAAATGAACATGACTAGGCACTGTTATGGATAGAGGGTGCACCTATCTATGGGGCTGATAACAATTCAGAGATCAAACAATTTCTCCAAGGACATGCCATTTATGTGGAAAGAAAATATAGATGCACAGTATGTTTTGAATGCATATGTTGCAGCATCGTACTGTACATCGTATATGACGAAGAGTGACAAATCTATGACAAGTGCATTCAGAAAAATACACAAAGAACATGAAAAAAGTCATATTGATTCCATACAAATGATACACAGTTGGAAATACATTGCTTAATATTCAACAAATGTATTCTCAGCAAGAAACTCACATTGCACTTTCCTTGCCCCTCAATTGTAGTTCAATAAATTGTGTCTTCATAAACACATATCCACTTGAAAAACACACATTTTTGCTTAAACCACTAGTTTTTCTGCAAGAAGATCCTAGAAATTGAGATGACGTGGTATGCCACTCTATTATTGATTATTACATCCAACGTCCATCTCCTATTAGGCATATATTCTTAGCAAAATTTGTATCGCATTACAAAAAAAATGGTGCACCCATATCAAAAAGGAAAAAATCCTCTATGATACGGTTTTTCAAATACAATAAACATTGTGACTATGAAAACTATTGTAGAGAAAAACTGTTGTTGTATGTTCCGTTCGATGAAAACGAAGACACATTGATACATAACTTCTCTACATGGGAGGTTGTGTATGTTGCGTCTAAGAGTATAGTGCACATCAATGAAGCTAGATTTACCTACAATGTTAATCCAACATGGGATGATCTAGAAGTTTCACTTAATGACCTAGAAAACCCTGGCGATCATGATGAGACAATCAGAAACCCCAAAACAACCAAAACTTCTTCCGAATCCTTTGACTTACAAGCAGATTTGCCTAGTCCTCCAGCAGTTGGAAGTGAAAAATGTATCAATCTTGGTTTTCAAGTTACAAAACATCCTTTCCTAATTGAAAATAATGAATACCACATAATACGATGTCTGTTGAATCGCAAACAACAAATAATTCTAAAGGACATTTCACTTAAAAAATGATTGAACATGAACAGTCTTGTGCATGTGTTCCTTACAGGTGGAGCAGGAACATGAAATACATTCATAGCGAAAGAATTATTCCAAATGCTTATATGAATCTATGATTTAAACAATTCCTCTAATCCTATGAAACCAAAGGTCCTAATAGTTGCATACACAGGAAAAGCTACATACAATGCTGGTGGAAAAACAATCCACTCTTCATTTTTAATGTCGTTTAACAAGTCACAGTTTCTTCCACTTAGCAAGGAAATGATGGATACATTAGCTAAGATTTATGAGGAACTCCAACTTGTCTTTATAGATGAATAATCTTTGATTGGGAGTCAGTTCTTGGATTCTATTGACATTCGACTAAGAAGCATAAAACATGTGCAAACGAAATACTTTGGAAACATTAACATGATATTCTGTGGGGATCTTTACCAGGCACAACCTATCCAAGATTCTTTGATATTTAAGCAAATTGTCGTTAACATGGAAACAGTCACTCATGACTTCTGAAGAGACAATATTAAATTCTTTGAGTTGCATACTACAATGCACCAGACAGATGAAAGATTCATTGCAATTCTTAATAGAATGCACACAAACAACCAAACATATGATGACTTGACCTATATCAATTTGAGGTGCTTATGGCCTGCACCAACAGACCCAATGTTCCCTTACCTATTATACAGAAATAAGGATGTTGAAAATCATAACAACCACATTCTTTTGCTCATGTCTGGTGATGATATCATTATCAATTCGATTGACCTGGAAGAACACAACCATGGAAATGTGCCATGTCATGAACATTCAGTCGCTTTACCTTTGCAGCTTGTCCTCAAATTAGAAATGATGGTTGAAATATATGCCTACAACTATGATTCACAAGATCGCTTGGTGAATGGTGCAGATGGAATACTGAAATGCTATACGAAGACAGAAAAAGTGGATGTCCTTTGGATTAAGTTCCATGAACCTTATATAGGCAAGCGATAAGAAGGAAAGTTGTATTATCTATATAATTCAAACATTGGAAGCAATTGGACACCTATTTTTTGAATATCGAATCCACTATCAAAATCAACAAATACAGGTCGACTGAAGATTCGAAAATAGTTTCCAATTAAACTTGCATGTGCACGTACAGTCAACAGATCACAAGGACTAACACTTGATAATCTTGCATTTCAACCTGGTAGAATTCGCATACATGGACTTGTATACACAACAATGTCCTGTGTCAGAAGCATAGACTCCTTGTATTTACTAATTCCTCTCACAAAATATAACTTCAAAGTGAAATAGAAAGTTGATATTGAAATGGAATGACTCAGGACCACCGCAAAATGGCAACTGCATTATGATTGCCAATCCATACAAACAAATTCATCTGTATTTCTCTCGCTTAACACACGCATATTAAATGCACACATGGATGATACATTGAATGAATATGACATGCAAAACAAAAAATTCCCAAATCACAATTGCATATCAAGTTACATTACACATGGGGTGATGATACCGGTGAAAAAACATGTACCAATTTTGGACCATATACATATCGAATGAAAACAATGTTGAACTGGTGCTTGCAAAAAAAATTTCCCATGAAACAGAGGTTGCAATATTGAATCTATATGTTGTGCCCCATGCAACATTCTCCAACATAGTGCATGTTATTTCCAATGGATTGGGCCATTTCCATCTGAACAGACCCATTGTACTTGTAGGAGACTTCGATATTGACATGCTACAAAATACTGGTAGAACAAAAGAATTGGAAAACTACATGTGCAAATACAGTCTTCTCTTTCTTTTGAACAACACAGACCATCTGCAAAATGCACTTATTGACCATGTCTGGTCCAATGTGCCCATTGATCAATAAAGTATATTTGTCTTAGACACATAATGGTCTGATCACAATACAATTAGTATTGCACTTGAATTATGACATATACATCAAACTTATTGCAAACTCATATTTCTATGTTTCAAAAAATATATTTATCGCTAATTTCTACACATATCGCTCTAGTGAGCATACAGACGGTGTTCTAATTGAATAATAAAATATACATTGTGCAAACAAAAAAAAAAAGGTACATCCTCCCAAAAACTCTTTGTGACTCTATTCATCTTATTCTATTTTTTTTTTTGTATATGTACATAGTAGCTGCCTTTTTCTTAACATCTGAACTTATGTTCATATCACTTTTGTTTCGTAATTTTATGATAGAAACAAACAGGAAAACTAGATGATGCAAAGAACTCCTACCCAAAGATGTAAACGAATCCATGCAAAGGTGCATTATTTTTCTTCCTATGTTCCATAGTAAACAGTTTTTCATTTACTTTCTTTGTAATTGTCAAACTTGTTTGTAGCTATGTTTTTTTTCTTCTTTTTTTTTTGCACCTAGAGGCCACTACCCTGCATGTCTTCCATCCAACAAAAATGCAATGTTGAGCCAGCCAACCCTCAAGTCCACTTTTCAATTTGTATATTTCCCAACTATGAGTGTTATTTGCAGGACACGAAACATTAGAGGCATAATGTACAACCCATAAGTGTGTGATCCAAATAAGTGGCTAAGTATGGAATAAGGGATCTGTGCATATTTGGTATGTAGTGCTAATTTTTGGGAGCCCGCCAGCCCTAGAGTTTGTCAATTTGTATATCGCGGAAATCAGTAGAAGTAGAATGTTCAACCATCCAACTCCCAATTTTGCTTGTCAATTGACAAATGTTGAGTCGACCAGCTCGCAAATCCACTTGTCAATTTATGATAATAAGCTATTTGTAAGGCACTGACCAATAGAGGCTTGTTTTTAACCACGCCAACCCGAGAACCCGCGATCCAGAAACTGTACATGGTCTATAAAATCTTAGCCACCCCACAAGTCTGCTTGTCAATTTGTATATTGTGAAACTGTATGTGCTATTTGTACAACACAAAACAATAGAGGCCTATTTTTCTACCCCTCCCACCCAAGAAACCGCAAATATGGAATGCAATATCGATACATGGTTTATAAAATCTCATGTCCATACTTTATAAATGTACATGTTTAGTTTTTCCTCGTTTCTACACACACTGATCTGGTAACCACAGAGTTGGTGCTGCACATGAATTATGAAATATGCACTGGGAGTCGGACATAACCCTTTTCTTTGCTTAGGCAATTTTGAGCCCGCCAGCCCAAGAACCCAATTTCTATATGGGAGAAATTGGCCCAATTTACAATCCACAAGTCTGTGATCCAAATAAGTGCCTAAGTATGGAATAAGGGATCTATGCATATTTGGTATGTATTGATCGTTTCTAGGAGCCCACTAGCCCTGAAGTAGAATATTGAGCCGGCCAACCTACAAATATTCTTGCCAATTTATTAACATAAGCTATTTGTAAGGCACCAAACAATAGAGCCCCGTTTTTTACCCCGCAAGCCTGAGAACCCACGATCTAGAAACTGTGGATGGTCTATAAAATGTTAGCCACCCCGCAAGTCCATTTGTATATTTGTATATCGCAGAACTGTGTGTGCTATTTGTAGAACACCAAACAATAAAGGCCTTTTTTTGAGCCCGCCCGCCCGAGAACCTATGATCCCGAAAGTCGCCAATTATGGAATGTCATATCCATACATGGTCTATAAAATCTCATGTCCATACTTTATGAAGGTACATTTTTAGTTTTTCCTCATTTCTACACATACTGATCTGGTAACCATAGAGTTGGTGTTGCACATGAATTATGAAATATGCACTGGGAGTTGGACCTAGCCCTTTGGTTTTCTTAGTTGAACAATTCTGAATCATGCAATTTCATCATTGGACACTCAGTAGTCTCACCATGCACTTTCAGACTTGGGCATTCCTTCCTTGCTTGCTCTTCCCTATGCCCATCACCTCCGCACGTGTGCATAATAAGAAATAGTGTTTATATATATCTATATATGTGTGTGTGTGTGTGTGTGTGTATTCTTTCTAAATATTTAATGTTAATAGCTCATCGTGCAGGCATGATCTAAGTTGTCATTGATGCACACAAGGATCGATAAGTTATACCATCAATGCAATTTTTGCGAAGGATTTTCTTATGCCTTCCCACTCTTAATTTCAAATTCCATGGAATGTCATCCGCACACTACCATCTTGCTTCCTTCATGAAATCTCCAATCTCTTCCCAGTCTTAATTTCAAATACCATGGAATGTCATTCGCACATTGACATCTTTGTTCATTCACGAAACCTCCAATCCTTAAATGTTCTTAGTCGTAACCACCACCTTCACACTTCTAAGTACGCAATAATTAAGCTTTACTTCTAACAGGTCACCATACAACTTGCATAGATATTGTCATTAATGAGGAGATTCTCCATTCTCACGCATTGAAGCAATGTTTCTAGGGGGTTATATTTTCCCCTCCATTTCTTCATTTCAAGCATTGTCTTGAGAAAAGCTACGTTTCCATAAACTACTGGCAACAACTCCACAATAGTTCTGTAGAGATACAGTGAACATATTCCTCACAAGCTTCACATGTAGAAAAAGGGAAAAATAATTGTAGGGGAAGCGGAGCAGCCCAAAATTTACAATGAAAACATGGATCTTGACGTTGATCTGGAAAGCATATTCTGCAACCTTGATCCACCCAGAGACGCAATTCAGTATTCCTTCTCAATGGACATGGTTGATACCAATTTTTTTTACAAAGATGAATCCTTTGTATTTAGAGTGTTGTTTTTGAAACTGAATCAAAAAAATTAATCATTGAAAAAAGAGACATAAAAAATAAGAAAAGAAAACATCGTTCAGAATATCACCTTGCCAATATGCAGGCGTCCGAAATCTCTCAATTCCATTGGAGTCATCGAAGCTGAAAATGCCAGACTAAAGAACCAGATTAAGGAATTAGAGGAAGCTTTGTTTCCTATGCCATTGCTTAACAGTTCTTTGGAAATAGCCATGCCTACGAGCACCCTTGTAAGAAATATAAAAGGCTCCTCCAGCATCCTCGGATCCTTTAGAGGATATGTGGAGAAAAATATCAACAAAAGAATGGAATTTATTACTAAGGCCTTAGAAACATCACAAAATATGGATTCCCTGGGGAGAAGGGCACATAACTTGTTCCTACATCTGCAGACGGATTTAAAAAATTAAGAAACTTTCTATGTGCACATGATCATCCCTTTTTCCTTTAATGTCAACAACATGCCAGAGATGAGAAGAAGACAACATGATATCCCGTCCAATAAACGACTCACTCAATTAGAAGCATGCTGGAAAGAGAAAGTGAAGAACTTGTATCTCACCGTCCAATCATGTGAGCAAGCAATATCAAAGAAAGAAACATTATTCACAAAGCTCACCAAAATAGACTTAGCAGGAAAGACAAATGGCTTCCAAGACCCCAGCGTAATACTCAACTCGTTGGCGTTAACCAAGCAAGATTTCGATAAACAAGTTGGTAATTTGAAGGCCTTGTCTTTAGAAAGTTTTTACAGGATTCTTGAATATCATGAAGAAGAGGTGGAAAAATGGCTAGTCCGGTATTCAGTACAGAATGGAGAGATTCATGAAGCTCTATGTAAACTTTCAATTGATCTAAGCGAATCATAAAATGAAGTTTTCAGCATTAAAATCCACAATGACATCAATGTCACCCTCTTGAGAAGCTATATTGAAGAGAGTTTGAAGTGGGTCACCGCCGAAATCATACAGGGAAATACATAAATCCTCTGTTTATTAATCCAGATATTCAAGAAGGCTGCCAACAAAAACCAACAGGGAAAGGCATGACCAAGAAAACACCAAAATTACTTATACATACCATCCTTGTAAGTGTATAGTGATAGTCCTTTCTTTATCAATCCACTTATTCCAAGTTTTCTAAGTAGAAATATATAGCCAAAAATCGATCTTCCCATTTCTGCTTTTCAGGTATTACATTCTACTCTGTCCAACTTCTTTCCACAGTCTTACTTTTTGTACATATTTTTGTTATGGTCTGTGAGAGCCCCAATCCCAGTCTATATGAAAAACGCATTTACATTGCCAGGGATATGTAACAAACTATTTTTTTTTCATATATTCCAAATAAAACTATTCTTTTGTCTCCTTAAGTATTTATGTGTTCCTGGATTTTTATCTTCAACTATGATGAATGTGAAGTCATTATGTTTATTTTATCTCAATTCTTTTTTTTCCTATGCATATTTTCTCCGGCCTGGTCATTTTCAAAATAAAGTATGACATAAATCACTCACTCAAATTTGAGATATCATATTTTACACACACACACACACACACACACACACACACACACACACACACACACACACACACACAAATGTTTTTTTTAATTTCTAGGAATATGTAGCACTTTTCATTATTTTTTATATAAATGTTATAAAATTGTGCTCACTACATTTTTTGTACATAAACGTATAGAGAGTATGTCATTTCCTGCATCTTTACCACCTGTCCTTCATACTTTTTCCACAAAGGCCCTTCAAATTAAAATAGTCCACAAGTTTGTCTGTCAATTTGTATATCACGGAACCGTGGGTGCTCTTTGCAGGCCATGGAACAACAGATGCCCAATTTTCAACCCGCCAACTCGACAACCCATGATCCAAAAACTGCCTAAGTATGGAATCAGGGCTCCGTGCAAGTATCAAATGAGGGCTCTATGCATGCTCTATAAAATCTCATCCCCATACTTTATAGAAGTACATATTTCATATGTATAAAACTAAATATCTACTTTTAAAAATTGTGTATTTGCTATGTATAATTAATTCTCTCGAGGAACCTATAATTTGATACATTTCAATTTCTTATATCCACGACCCCCGTTTTAAATAAAACTAATTTAGGAATGCTATTTATTTGGTCCTTTTTTCCATTTCCCTATGTAACAAACATTAGTACTATATTTTGGTGCTCTTGTCCACCACCGTATGTAAAACGTATGTAAATAAAACTAATTTGAAAATGCTAAAATTTTGGGACACAACCCCTTAAAATTCAAATAGTTTGTAGGTCCCATTGTCAATTTTTATATTACATAACTCTCAGTGCCATTTGTAGGACATGGAACAATAGAAGCTCAATTTTAAGGTCCCCAACCCGAGAACCTGCGATCCAAAAACTGGCTAAGTATGGAATGAGGGTTCTGTCCATTCTCTAATTCGGGAATGCTTCTTTTTTTTCTACTTTTATGTGTTCCTAGATTTTTATCTTCAGCTATCCTGAATGTGAAGTCATTATGTTTATTTTATCTCAATTCTCTTTTTTCTTATGCATATTTTCTCCTACCTGGTCATTTTCAAAATCAAGTATGACATAAAACACTCACTCAAATTTGAGATATCATATTTCACACACACACACACACACACACACACACACATATATGTTTCTTTAAATTTCCAGGAATATGTAACACATTTTAGTATTTTTTTATATAAATGTCATAAAATTGTGTTCACTACTTTCTTTCTTCTCAAGCGTATAGACAGAATGTCATTTCTTGAATATTTTCCACATATTCTTCATATTGTTTGCCACAAAGTCCCTTAAAATTAAAATAGTCTGCAAGTCCACTTGTCAATTTGTACATCACGTAACTCTCGTTGCTCTTTGTAGGCCATGGAACTACAAGGGCCCAATTTCCAGCCCTCTATCCCAAGAACTTGCGATCCAACAACTTCTTAAGTATGGAATTAGGCCTTCGTGCAAGTATGGAGTGAGGGATTTGTCCTTGCTCTATAAAATCTCATCCCCATAATTTTTTAAAGTAGATATTTTCTATGTATAGGTTATGGTCTCCACGAACCTATAATTTCATAAATTTCAATTTCTTGTGTCAAGGATCCCCTGTTTTAAAGAAAACTAATTCGGGAATGCTATTTATTTGGTCCTTTTCTCGACCGCCCTATGTAACACGCATTGGTACTATACTTTTTGTCCTTTTATCCACCAGCGTATGTAAAACCTATGTAAAGAAAACTAATTCGCGAATGCTAATTTTTTTGGACACGAGCCCCTTAAAATTAAAATAGTCCACAAGTCCGATTGTCAATTTGTATATTGCAGAACTGTCAATGCTATTTGTAGGACACAGAACAACAAAAGCCCAATTTTAAAGTCCCCATCCCAAGAACCCATGATCCAAAAATGGTTATGTTGAGAACCCTCTCTTTTAATTCGAGAATGCTATTTTTTTCATACTTTTGTCCACCAGCCTATGTAATAGACGTCAATACTATTTTTTTGTTTTTTTTGTCCACAGGCATATGTAAAAAGGAAAACTAATTCGGGATTGTTAAACTTGTTTTAATGAATTATAAATGATTTTATTGATAGAAAGATAAGTTATTGAGTTTACTATTTCAATTTCATTATTCGACGGGAGCCCCTTCAAACTCAAATAGTTCACAAGTCTGATTGTCAATTTGTATATCACGGAACTCTAGGTGTTATTTGTAGGCCACAGAACAACAAACGCCCAATTTTCAGCCCGCCAGACTGGCAACCTGCGATCCAAAAATTCAAATAGTATGCAAAACAACTTGTCAATTTGTATATCATGGAACTCTTGGTGATATTTGTAGCCCACAGAACCACAGAAGCCCAATTTTCATCCTGCATCCCCGACAACCCCAACATTTTTCATCTCTATATATCTACTTAATCAAATTACATATTTGATTTTTGTAGGCCAGAGAACAATAGAAGCCTAATTTTCAGCCCGACAACCCGAGAACCCGTGATCCAAAAATTCAAATAGTTTGCAAGACCGCTTGTCAATTTGTATATCATGAAACTCTCGGTGCTATTTGTAGGCCATGAAACAATAGAAGCTCAATTTTCAGCCTAGCACCCCGACAACCCGGATAGAAACTTTTGTGCATGCTCTATATATCTACTTAATCAAATTACATATTTGATATGTATAATTTCTCTTTTCCACGAACCTATAATTTCATATATTTCAATTTCTTCTGTCTAGGATCCCTTGTTTTAATGAAAACTAAGTCGGTATTGCTATTCTTTTATGCTTTTGTCCACGAACCTATGTTACAGATGTTGGCCCTTAAATCTCAAATAGTCCACAAGTCTGATTATCAATTTGTATGTCACAGAACTCTGGGTGCTATTTGTAGCACACAGAACAACACAAGACCAATTTTCTCCCTGCCAACCCGACAGCCCCCATGATCTATATATCTACTTGATCAAATTACATATTTGGTATCTATAATTTATGTTGATGCTAGTTTTTTTGTAACATACGTATTCCCTTAAATTTTAAATAGTCCACAACTCCAATTGTTAATTTGTATGTCGTAGAACTCTGGGTTCTATTTGTAGGGCACAGAACAATAGAGTCTGATTTCCACCGTGCCATCCCGAGAACCCGCGATCCAAAAAAATGCCAACTATAGAATATCTTTCCCAAACTTTATAAAAGTACATATTTCGTATCTATAAAATTAAATATCTACTTTATAAAATTACAAATTTCATATGTATAATTTATGATGTCCAGGAACCTATAACTTGATAAATTTCAATTTCTTTTGTATCCATCGGCCCTTGTTTTAAAGAAAACTAATTTGCGAATGCTAATTATTTTGTGTTTCCATGTACTTCAACTTCCTTCCCACATGTTTGTACTCAGTCACATTTATTCTCATTCCAACTTGGCAGGGACTACGCTGCCATGCAACACTTGTTTTTTCTTCGGAATTACATTTATAATTGTAATAATCTATTATATTACATAATTGTTAAAAATAGTTTTTGGTTGTTACTTAATTTTCATATAAGTTGTGATTGAGTCATCATCTTATGTAAATTTTCCATGTGATTTCTAATGATTTAATAAGTTTTTGTGTACATGTTAACAGATGCACATAAAATCTTGACGATGGCTCTTACTAATCACGTTCAAGTTCTAGTATCATTGAAATTTTTGTTTTTAAAATACATTCTCATGTGTATTATATGAATAACATGGAAATATAAATATGCATAGGGTATTTACCACTATAACTTATATGTCCCATTGTTGTGTTTTTAGTTGTCTTATTATTTCCAATGTGATTTGAACATTCACTAATTGTAATTCTTTTTTTTTTTTCAAATTACATTTATAATTTTAATAATTTGTTGCAGAATTGTTAAAAATAGTTTTTGGTTGTTGTGTAATCTTTATTGTCTCCATTAATTATTTATTGCACTTGACTTATATATGATATAGCTAGCATGGAAAATTTGGATTAATAATCTAGATTTAAGAAGTGTGAATTTAGATAGTGTTAATATCAACTTCTCTAAAATGCAAAATGCAAAATTGAGTAGAGAAATTTCAAATATTGGTTTCTAAAAGTTTAATTTTTTATTCCTAAGGTGTGAAATTCAAATAATTTTGAACCCCGAAAGCCCAATTTTCAAACCCGAAAAGTATAATTTTCAATAGTTGTCAATTCCAAAAATGGGAATTCCAATTCAAAAAAAGTCTATTACAATTTCATAGTTGTTAATTATAATTCCAAAAGTATCAATTTGATTTCTTCATCCATACCTCTTTTGCATTACTACAATGTAAAAATAAATGGTTTTCATTCTTCATCTTTTTTACACATTATACACCATATTGGCTCATGTTAGTTTCATTTTTTAGTGTTATCCCAGTAAGAAGTTTACCAAAAAAACCTCACTTTTGAGAGAACATTGTAACAATCATCCCATTGCAGTTACATATTTTCAAACAAACATAAGCTAATCTAAAAGAGGGTTCTATATAAACTCAATAAGAAATCCATATACATAAAAGACAGTCAACTAACAATTTTTTTTTTTTAATAACTTTCTTGCTTTAGTTGCAAACCAGGGGTGATTTTAAGAACCCCCCCTAAATTTATATGTATAATAAATGGGTGAATCCCCATGATACATAGGAAAAATTGAAGTCTATTTTATCAATAATATAAAATGTATATATAATTTTTGGGCGAATCTTTTAGTCAATTATATAATCTTGTAAGATATTGGCGAATCTTTCACTGAATTATAAAATCTTGTAAAATATTGGTGAATCTTTCACTAAATTATAAAACCTTGTAAAGTCTTAGGGGATCCTTCCTTAATGAGAATTTTGTTCTATTTTCTTTTTACATACATATCTATGTGATGCACCACCCACTCACCTCCATGAATCCTAATTTCAAAACTAGCATCCCCATACCCACAACCGCCACTGTCCTCATACCCACAACCACAAAGTTTGGCTGCATAACAAAAACAAAATTCAACAACCCAGCAAATGAAAAGAAATTCCAATGCCATTCTTGATTGATTAACCCAACATTTTCAACAAAATTCAAATTGAGCAGTGTAAGAAATGTTGACACCTTCTGAACCTTCACAATTGGGCCT
>ML780102.1:295468-322525 GCA_009831015.1 Picea engelmannii
CAACCAGTCCCACTCAATTTGGATACTCCAGAAAGAAGTTATGCTTGTTTTACCTGGAACACCTTCTTGAGACTAGTCAATAGGACTAGTCAGATACCCTATCTTACACAAGGTGTATCTACAAATTTAAGATGACCCAAAATATGAAATTTTTTCCAAAGATATCTTACTAATTTCTGTAAATGTTCTCCAGATTTTAGGGTCTGAAACGTTACAGAAAATTCTTTATAGCAAAAATTCCACAATGACTCATTTTAGGATGATTCCAGAACCCTATCTTGTACAGGTTGTATCTCCGAAAGTATAAGGCCTCAGGAGCTAAATTTTGAACCCAACGTACCTTGATCCGTCTTCTAAATACCATCCAAGTGGTTCCTTCTGAAACATTGTAGAAAAAAAGTTATAGTGAAAATTCCACGGTGTGTTAGATGTAGCAGCGAAACCCCAAGACCTTGAGCTCTGATACCATATGTTAAGAACCAAACAACAATATAGCATAGAAAAACCTCAGGAAAAGTACTCAACACCTTGAAAAAGAGATAATTTCAGATAATAAGCCTCTTCGAGGGGGAAACCTCCTTTTACCCCACTTAAATGTTCAAGTACAAGATGATTCAAAATGAAAATGTCTCCTTGGTATATATAGGAGACAAGGAGGTATAATTAAAAATAATGGCCTAAAGCTGGCATAATTAAAATAACATTAATAATATAAATTACAACTAATGGCCTAAAGCTGACATAAATAAAATAGCATTACTAATCTAATATGCCCCAATTAAGGGGTAATGGGCCAACATTAGGGCTTAACAAATATCCACAAGTTGTCGAGTGAAATTTCTACAGGGACCACACTAATGGGTTGTGAAATACATACCCATTTTCTTCCCCACAAACTCTACTATCGGGACCTGTTGGAAAAACCCAATTAGACATGATACCATAATAAAATAGAGTATATGCAACTGTTGTTCTTAAACGCTTACAAGATCCAATGATCGTATAAGAATCAATATCCCAATTCAGTACATGTATTCAATAGATTTAATGCATATATGATCTATTATCTAGGTTTTCCACCTTAATAGACAAATTCTCTACATTATCGTAACAAAAAACCTAAATCCAGATTTGCAGGCAAAGGAAAACAAAAGATCGAAAAAATAAAAATGCACCTTTCTTCCTCCATGGTCCCTGACAAAATCTCGTTTCATCAGACATATGAAGAAATGCTAAAGTATATGTAGCACTTAAGGTATCCTCCTTGGCCCTCAGATCCTTGTGTCTCTCTGTATTGAATAGATAGGCTTGAACAATATATTCTCCAATGATCTCCACACCTTCATTGGTGAAATCTCTACCCTGTGTCCAGAACATAAAGAAATGGAAAAGCATCGCACTGAAAGTCCTGAGCCATATCATGGTGTGATAATATCCCTAAAATTACTTCTCATCACGATTTGCGGAGATTAACACGATCTCAAAATCCCCCTTCTCCAGTAAAGATTTCGAACAAAACAGTAGTGAAATTCCTGGATGGAGGGTGGTACTACAAACGTCAAAGAAGTATGCCATGCCATCCCATTCCATCGCATCAGGGAAGATTAGAATGTGAAGGAGTTTGTTGGGTCAATAGTTCTGGAGGACACCTCATTAGTGTGAACACCATCAACATTGCAGATGCATTGTTTGGTCGCTTCAAAGGCTAGCAAATATACACTTCATCTAATGCAGGTGTTTCTAACATTACAGACCTAGCCAATCGCAACCTTGAAGGAAATCCATGGGGAAACTAGTTTATTAAAAAACAAAACGCCAAGAAATGCAGGGGAAACAATTGCCAAAACATCCCGATTCTAGCAAATGCAGGGGAAATGGTTTCCAAAAAATATCAATCCTAGAAATTCAGGCGAATTGTAGGCTTACATCACAAATTATGGAGGGAAAAACCCTATCTTTATGCTACCCTTTTAAATTTTGATGTGTGTTAATAAATTAACATATAAATTTTTTAATTTAATTTTGGGCTAACAAAATAAAACATTATTATTGTAAAAGTTCACCCCCTCACAATTGTGAACGTAAACGATGTTATTTAGTTTGTCTTTAAATTTTTTCATAAATTTTTAATTTGGATTATAGTAATAATATGAATTTTATATGAGACTCCTTGTTTGTGGGACAAAGGTGTTCTTTATTTATTTTGTGAATGAAATTTCATAATAAATTTTTATTTCACCAAAGATATTCTTTATTTAGTTTCTGGATTAAATTTTGCCATAATTTTTTATTACATCGAAGGTGTTCCTTTATTTAGTTTGTGGGCGAAATTTCTCCATAAATTTATATTAGACGGAAGGTGTTCTTTAGCTAGCTTGTGGGTGAAATTTTTCCATAATTTTTTATTAAACTGAAGGTGTTCTTTATTTAGCTTCTGGTCGAAATTTGACCATAATTTTTTATTACACCAAAGGTGTTCTTTAAGGGGAGGTTCCTCTAGAGGATTTTTTCCTTTGTCCAAAGCCTATATGAACTTGCCATTTGTTCATCAGCAATCAACGAATGTTCTCTCTCCACATGTCTTCTTATTCACTAACTCAAAACTCCTCCTACTCAATAGGTGGAGGCTGCCATGTTTCTTTTTCATCTCGACCTTCCCAAGCAAGTGAAATCTTAAAGCCATCGTCGGTGGAAAGTTGGAGAGAAATAGCATATCGCTTCAGGGACCATATCTCCTTCTCTCATACATTGTTGTGGAAAAGGAGGGTATTATAGAGGTAGGACCTTGTTTGCCTTTGTATCTTCAGAAATAATTCCTTTCAGACTTTTTGAGATGGAACCCTCTATTGTCTCCAATCTACTCCACGTTTTATGATTTCTTTGTGCACTCCAAGCCCGCCCTTGTGTACTGATCCCCTTGCCTAGCGCAAAAGAGACATTTTTCCCTTACATATTGAGCCCCCTACCTAACACAAAAGAGACACTTTTCCCTAGCGACCGATCAAGTGTTTTTGTTCTAGTTTCTCATGAATGGAATCTGTGAAAAGTTGATTGATACAGAATTTGAACAAGGTTGATAAGTTCAGTGCTTACGGAGTTCTTCACTTGCAAAAAAGACTCCCCTTCTTATTTTAGAGATGACCATAACCAAATTATACTAGGGCTAGATCTGGTGGCAAGTCTTCGGACCCCTGAAGGAGAGATATCGGAGTGCCAACAAACACTCTTCTCATGGTGGGATTTACCTCCAACTGGAGTTGTTTTAGGACCTTTGAATTGGCACTCATTTTCATGAGTCTCAAAATAGAATACTCTAGGGTAGGGAAACACCTAAAAAAAAAGTGTTATCAATAAACAACTACCTAAACGTGGCTAGGGTAAGGGTGGTTTCAGAATTGTTCCTTTTCCTCACTTAGTTTGGTAGAGCATGTTTCTTTATTCATTGTTTTATAGGGAAGAAAGGGCCAGCTCAAATTGAAGGGAATAAATCAAAGGGTCGGTTCAATCATGAATTTGAAATGGACATGAACATGGAGCAACTCCCATGATAGAAATGACAAACTTCTAAAAAATCATGAAATGAATAAAAAATAACATGACAAGAATGAGAGAACTTCACCGTAAAAGGGGAGAACATTGAAAGAATGTGAGAGATTTATATTCTTGAGCTAAATATTCTGAAAATAAAGACATAATGGAGAGGCCTCTTTCATTATCGTTGTGAATTACATAATTGTTATAGCAAAAATTTCCACCACATATGCATTGGTACCATCTTAGCCCTTCCCTTTCCCACTTGCAGACCTTAATCTCCTTTTTCTTCCTCTTAATTCATCAAAAAACTTAATTTTTTAACATATACGTGCCCTACTAGTTATGCAGAGCACATACATACACATGTTGCTCCATTGCAGGGCATGTACACCTTAATTTGGATTAAAAAAAATAATATTTTATGTATTTTTGTGTGGGGTTTGTGGGTTCCCCCAATTCCTGACCCCTTATTTCTTGTTTAAAACTATTTTTAACCACTCCAACCACTTAGAGAGGCCTACAACTCAGCACAAGGCCTACAACTCTGCATGAAGCCTACAACTCAACATGAAGCCTACAACTTGGCACAAGGCCTACAACTCGACATGAAGACTATAACTTGGCACAAGGCCTACAACTCGGCATGAATCCTACAACTCGACACAAGGCATACAACTCGAAATGAAGCATACAACTTGGCACAAAGGCCTACAAGATCCTTCGTTTCAAATTTTTCCATCAACTCCCTCTAACTGAGAGAATCCTCGAACCATGTTTTCGTCTGTTGCATGCGCCTATGCATCATGCAAAGTGTCACAAAACCTTGCTTCTTCCTAATCATTGACTCACTTTGAAGTTTGACTCCCTTTTATTCCTTTCAAGTCTTTCTTTATGTGGTAACCTTCTTGGAATACATAGGATAACAGCTAGAAAAATGCATAGCAGTGGGTCGATATAGGATAGCTTTGCGTGGATTTAGGGGTAAAGTTGGATCAGTTATATCGTCCATAGGGTTCATGTGGCTTGAACCACCTTGTACAATGAATGATCCATTCATTCCTGAGTTTGATTTTCATGGATGGTAGAATATCCCACTTGGCTCCCACTCTAAACACTAGAGCATTTGTAAAGGCCTATTGTTCTGGAATGTAGTATCTGCTTTCACAAAATGAACAATTTCTTGTACTATCCACTTCCATTATTTAGCACTAGTATCCTGAAAAGTATGGCGATATTCATCGACAAGCATATGAAACTGGTTAATAAGATGTTGGACCATCTCCTTGCAATTGAGCATGAGGCAAACGAGAATGAAGCAGGCATAACAACAGAGTTGCTTGTTAGCCAAGCCAAGTTCCTAGCTTCTCTCCTTGAAAAAATCGTGGCTCAAGATCGCCTCGTAGAAGATATAATACTTCGACAGATAACTCGCCTTTCTCATCCTATGGTACTAGCTGTAATAAAGTTGCATGACCCAGGACGCAATTTCACCGATCTCTTAGTGCTTGAGCCCCACCTCCACCAATTTCTGCCTGTTCTCCTGCTGAAACTTCCACAATTTAATGTAAACCTTGAAGAGCTCATGGAAATAAGAGTCATGCATGCTTCGACCATAGGCTAGAAAATCCATAACGCAAGTGAATTTCTTTTCGACCTTCTCCACCAGACTACTATACACCTCGCTTACCAGCACGACCACCATCATATCGTTGTTTCTTTGTGCCACCATTCATTACAAAAAACCTAAATTTAATACCTCTCGCATGATTACATAATCGAATCAGGGTTAGGTAAACATAAAATCTCTGCTAATTCCAAAATTTGATTCATCAAAACCACAACATGGTTTTGCTCTTGAAGATAAAGAGTCACTTGGTACCAAAGTATTGCTTTAGACCTCTTACTCAACCTGAGCCTATGATTCCATTGGAATGAAGTGATGTATAGGACAGTCTGAACTCCTTCAGTTCTTCTTCAAAACAACTTTAATTAAAGTACATGAACAATCAGTTTAGGATTTGTTTTTGTTGCAAAATCATAAACCCTAGCTGCAACTGTAATTGTGCGACAATGAGCTTGACAGAGAGCTATGGATCTACCTTCCAATGGTTAGATTGTTTTGAAGGTGGTGTGGTCCCATAACCTGTTAGAATATTCTGCTTGTTTCACCATAGACAATGCTACACCATTTTCACCCAAACATAGGCACTGTTATTGGATAAATCCGTAAGTGCGGACACAAACCGATCTCCCTAGATCCACCTAGATCTAGAACAAAGAAAAACAGAACATGACTATTTCCCTAGATTTTAACCATTGAATGCACTAGGAATGAAGAACAAGTTACATACCTTATAATCGCTTCCTATGATCTTTGTTGCTCCCTCTTCGCTCCAGTTCTCTTGTTGAGCCAAGACCAAGGCAACACAAACCAACCAAAGTGAAGAAAGCACAATCTATTCAATAGCCAATCTATGTATATGATCAAGGAATTATACAATAAAGTGGAAATAGATTTTATGGGAAAGAATCATATTACTATATCATATTAAATGTGAAAGAGAGATTACAACCATGGCCTTGATGTCATAAGGTCCCTTCCAACTATCCTTTGTTCCCCACACACTTCTTTCTCCAAGGATTCTGAGACCATGGATCTGATAGCTACTCACAATCTATCTTGACAAAGCAAATCTCAAAGCCACTCCAACCAAGATGATAATTCCAAGCCAACCAAAGCTAACAAGCTCAAGAACCAACAAAAGATAACCCAAGCTAACATTCTCCATGAGAACTCCTCTCCTTTTATAAGTTGAAGAGGATAAGGTGAGGAGGTTAGGATGATCCCACTAAATCATGAAAGAGAGTAAGATCCAAACCATTCAGATGCCACCTCACCATAGAAGTTTCTCCTTCTAGAAGATTGGAGAAAATGCTCATTTTTCCCACGTGCAGGCATTCTCGCACCCTAGATATAGAGCAACCTGCGAACACCTCTCACCCTAGCTATAGTGCAACCTACAAGAATGGGTCATTATCGCACCCTGCCTATATAGCAACCTGCAAACTTCCTTTTTTTATAAGGTTTTTACATAGGAAAATGCAACTTCTTTTCTCAGGAAAAGTTATTCTCCCAGGAAAAGTTCTTCTCCCTTCTCTCTTTAGGAACTCAGGCCACTGACCCCTCTGAAGGAAACAGATAGGTTTACATCATTAACGATCATAGGGATGACGAAAATAATGTGTAACAGGCACAAAGCCACCCCCAAGCACCTTAACCTTTGACTGAAAAAATGATTCTGAGAAGCCTCACTAGAACCAACAGATAAACCAGGGTAGTGCATAAGATAGAGTACCAAAATACTGAATGGGTAATTAATGCACATCTGCAGCTACTACAACTCCACCTCAAAACTTGCACCTTTCTTCTGGATGACTGAGTGTCTTTACAAATGAGCTAGAGAGCCTCCTATTTATACTAATCTGGTCAAGTGAACATGTGTCTCTTCAAACAAGGTTGACATATCATTTTCTAGATATATATATATATATCTTATTCTGTTGAGCCGACTTGTATACTAGGGTTTTCACACATCTGTTTAGGTTTTCTCTTGCTTCCAAAATATTCTATTCTAGTCAAAGGTTTATCCATGGAGGTCAATACCTCCCACAGTTACCAAAACATCAACAATCATCAGGGGGAAACCCTTTCCAGAGTTAATTGAATCGTACTCAAGGGAATTTTCCTTCGAAAGGGATGTCAATAGGGGGAAACCCTTTTCAGTCCTTTGGAAACTCGATGGGCGAAATGTTTTCTCCTTTTCATCAAGGATCTCATGGTATTTATCGAAACCTTATCCATTCAATGATCTCTTCCTAGAAACTTGGTGCCAGTCACAATCCAGGATTTTCTTTTCTGATTGCCAACCAACTTGAGGCTTCCAATCCTCACAGTTGGAATTCAATGTTGTAACAGAGGCTCCCCTTTCTAGAAACTCTAAACATGTCAGATTTGTCAAAACTAATGAATGACTCGGTGTGTCATGATATGAACTAGCACCCGGCCCCACCAAATTACCCTCAGACATTCCTAAGTCCAAAGGAAAAAGTAGCGAGGATATAGGCAACCACGTTAAAATATTTCACCTATGTTATTTGTTGAACTCATTGAATGATTACTCCATTCGATTACAACTTTCTCAACGCACTCTTATGGGAGTTGTTGCAAACTAGTATATCGAATTATAGAGGTCAGCTTTTTGTACTTTTCATGATCTCACGATGGTCTTTCTCAACCACTTTTAACTTTCGGTCTAGTCCGATGCCAACAATGATTTGTTGTAAATTCTTACACAAGAAAAATCTACCCACATCTCCGATCATATTGAAGAGTGGTGAAGGAGAAAGAGGATGATCAAGGCCAATATTCCTCCCAATTTCCTCTTAGAATGGTTTATGAAATCCTTGTTGCCTTATATCTCCAAGGATGTCTCTACTTCGGGGGAAACCTTTGATGAAGAAGTTATATTTAGGGCCCAACAGTTGGACTTGATATACTCTCAATCTCGGATCCTATATGAAATATTTTCGGATGCGCCTTGGTTAAACATTGACCCCGCGAAACCTAAATCTAGACCACATGAAGATGTCATTGTTGGTTATATCGATAACATTGTCATTGAGGGAAAGCAAGGGATTGAGAAAAAAAGGGGTTATTCACTGTTATATTTACCCATAAGAGGGCTAGAGGGAGGAGGTTGCTTTAGATGTTTAAAAAATTGAAAAAAATTAAATATTTTTATATTTTTTTAAGTTTGTTGATATTTTCCAATATTATCCTTCATGTTGTTGATAAGTTTCTTTCCAGATATTTGGTGATATATTTGTTGACATGATGTTTGCAACATTTCTTGTGACTTCTAGTAAAGGCCCTTTACATTGGAGATTAATGGAATCTAGGAAAAATTTAGAGTGAATGGACTGACATGTGGGTAAAAATTATTCAACCTTGCTTCACAGACTCTAATGATCCTTGAACCATTTTGGTGCTTATTTAATGTTACAACTTACAAGCTCCCCTGCTATGGAAATTGACCAAAACATACACTAATTTAGGACATATCTTACTAATGTGAAAACATTCTTTTTGAAATGCAATGCTAGGAGTATTGCTACAACACCTCTTTCTTCCTTGCTCTCACAGTGAACCATTTTGGTGCTTATTCAATGTTACAACTTACAAGCTCCCCTGCTATTGAAATTGACCAAAACTTAGGTGACTTTGGTGGAATAAATACGCCCCACCTGTGACTTCTTAGCGAGAGGGATATTTCTAGAGTGTTGCAAGTTGATTACATTGCATTGTAATATTCCCAGATTGTGGAAGAGAATACTTGCCACATAGTGATAATAGGAAGCATCTTGTGAAAAGGAAAAAATCGAACATTTTTGACATAATTCTAGCTTGCATTGTTGCTATGGTTGTCAAAACTAATGTGACCTGCAAATGTAAAACTAGACTTGGAACTATAAGGATAAAGTGGCCTAGGCTGCGACATTGCCTTGTGACCGGTAGTAAAGGCCCTTTCCATTGGATTTTAGTGGCATTTAGGAAAAATATGGGAGTAAAGGCCCTTTTCGTTGGAGTTTAGTGGCTAGCATTCTAGGAGTTTGTGTGAGTCTTGGAGTTGTCAATCAGGGGAGGTATTTGCATGCTCACATTGCTAAAACTGAATTTCAGTCAGATGTTTTTGTGGGGTGTGATCTTGTTACAATGTATGCAAAATATGGGATTTTAGATTGTGCATGCAAAGTGTTTGATGAAATGGCCACAACAAGCTCGACATTGTGGAATTCAATGATTGCAGCATGTGTGCAGAATGAACTTGATCTACAAGCCCTTGAACTCTTTTTTTAAATGTGTCATCTAAGCCTGAGATTGGACATATTTAAGTTTGTTGGTGTTCTTCGGGCTTGTGCAAACCTTGGTGTTCTAGAATAAGGAAAAGAGATTTACATCCATGTGATCAAAATTGGATTTGAGTCAAATATATCTATAGCTAGTGCCCCCGTTACCATGTATGCTAAGTGCAGTAGCATAGAGTATGCACACAAAGTGTTCAAAAGAGAAACCAAACATGGCTTGATCTTATGGAGTGCAATGCTTATAGGATATGCTCAGGCTAATTTTGGAGAGGAGGCACTGGACCTGTTTTGGGAAATGCAATGAGCAGGTATGAAATCAGATCAATTCATATTTGCAAGTATTCTCCAGGCATGTGCCAGTTTGGAAACATTAGCATATGGTAAGGAGATCCATACCCATATGATTAAAACTAGATATGGGTTGGATGTTTCAATGGGAAATTTCCTCCTTAACATGTATAACAGATGTGGTAGTATAGATGATGTGAGAAAACTCTTCTGCCTAATGACCAAACAAGACATGGGCTCATGGTCTATAGTTATTTCAGGATATGCCCACAATAATTGTGGTGAGAAGGCTCTTTCACACTTTTGTTAAATGCAGCGAGCAAGAATGACTGCAAACCAACCAATTATTGTGACTGTACTTAAGGCATGTTGTGACCTTGTTGATGTCAAATTAGGTATGCAACTTCATACCTCTTCTTTATGCAGGCCAAAGTATTAAGGAGTAGTTGTGGAAAGCCATGAAGGAGAGTCTCACCATATACACTACAATGTTGTAGTGGATGGGAATCATGTAGCAGTGAGAGAAACCCATAAAAGAGCTATGAGACTACATTAAATAGATGAATGTCGAGCTATGTGACTCTTATGTTCTACATGGATTATTGGTATGTAGGTAATTCTTTATTTTTTTTGTTATGATGAATATGTGGAACTGAATATACGTAAATGTGTTAAGTGTGTATAAGAGTTGTAGATCAACACAATAGACTAGGAATATATATGGATATTGAGATAGAATGTTGAGACCCTTATCCTATAACATATATCCATATCTTTAATCTTGGTATGTGCTTCTGGTGAGGCGTTCCCTTAACTAGCACTAAAAATGTCAACACTAAACTACATCAACCTTTGTTGAACACTTAAGTGGACCCGAGTCTACCAATTAGAGCCAACAATCCCTAAGGTGGCCAAAAAACTCCACACCACAAAACCAAATGTTGTTGTTCACAATAAATTATTGTCTTGAACCATCAAAGTTTCACATTGTCACTAAAGGTTTACTCTTTTAAGGTGCTCGATAAGAAAGGGGAAAAGTTCTTTTCCTAGTAGCCCTCATTGAAATGGATCTTCATGGTTCCCATCTATTCAGTGAATTTTAGGTTTTTGTAAGGTTGTGGGTCAATTAAAAGACCTCCAAAATACTTGGGCATAGTGGAACTACATGCAGATCAAGGTTATACATAAACCTAAGATCAAAATTCCAAAATCTAATAGGTGCTTACCATTTTCATGGAAATGCTTGTCCCTTGAGTGTATCTCCTCTGTATTTGTCTCCAGAAACTTTTCCCCTAAAATTTTCTATGTAGATCAATGTCTTGTAAAGGACATGCTTGATAGTTTCGAGGTGGTTGCCTCAGGATATTTTGATGAATTTTATCATATGTGCATAGTGGTAAATAATCAATCCTCAAATAGAAACAAGTGTGTTGATATGGTAGCCAATGTCAATGACACTAGCATGTCATGGAATCAACGTGTCCATCTCAAAAAATATGGATCTTTGTGACATAATAGTTGACTACATATGGTTTCTGAAATTCCATGGATTGAACCATCCAATGGTGTTTGTGATGGGTGTGTATTGAGGAAGCATAATCAAGTGTCCTTTCCTAAAAACAAAGCAAGGCAAGCTTCTCGACCCATTGTACTGATTCATAGTGATATTCATGGGCATGTGGATTACACCTTCTAATGGGGGAGGAAATTATTTTCTCACCTTCATTGAGGATTTTTCCTACTTTCTTTGTGTATACACCATTAAATATAAAGATTAGGTGTTTGGAGATTTTAGGGAATTCTAACTCTTGTGGAAAATCAAAGCATCTAGAACATCTATCGTCTTAGGACTGATGGTGGAAGTGAATATATTAGCACTGATTTCCACTCATTGCTCATAACTCAAGGCATCTCTTACCAAATAACTATTCCTTACACTCCACAACAAAATGTAATAGAACATAAGAATAAGACTATTATGTATATGGCTCACTATATGCTTCACTCCAAGAAAATGAATCTTACATTCTAGGGAGAGAGAATTGTTTGCATAGTTCATATAATCAATACAACACATACTCATTCTTTCACATGTACAACTCTCTGTGAAAAATGTTATGGAAACAAACCTTCAATCTATTTCAAATTTCAAAATTTTTGGATCTAGTGCATGGACTGATGCTCCTAACGAAGGCAAAACTCATCAACATCTCCAAAATCATACTACAATGCTGTGATTCACTGCAACAAATTTTTTTACGGTTATTTCCTTTATGATTCCACCACTCATAGGGTGGTTGAATATAGAGAGACACCCTTTCATGAGTTCCTACTCACAGTCTACTAGGATCTCTCCCAATACTTCTTTCAAATGATTCTTGATGTGATTTCACGGATTGTGCCTCCTCATATTATGATGCATGTCTTCCTTTGTATGAATTCTTCCATGTGTTCATGTATCTCTCACCTTCATAGTGTGATGTTCCTACTTCTTAGCAAGCTCCTTCGAGCACTCCATCTATAGTGTATGGAAAAATAATTGGGGCTAATGAGATTGATGATTCATCTAGCCACATACCAATCATCGTTTATTCTTAGAATGCTCCTTTCAATCCTCCATACAATGAGAAAATCAATGATGACGACCATGATGGTGATGATGATGATGACTTCTTCGGAGGCCCATCTACTAGATACTCTCCATCTGTCTCACCCAAATCCTCTACCTAAGTGGGATATCTTCACCATTATTTATGCAACTAAGTTTCTTATTGGTCCCAAGAGTTATCAAGGGAATTTTCTAACTCCACCTCAAACTATTATTACTTAGGTGGTTGACATTCCTAAAAAATACCAAGATATTTCCCTCAAGTCACTCTAGAGCATGATTTATATTGTTCAGGAATATGGTGGATTTTTTAGGGAGCCATGTGGATTTAATGGGGGTAATACCCTTGTTATTCATTGAGGACGGAATACAAATCTTGTGATATAATGATTTCCCTCTATAGCCCCAATTAAAATTAAGAAGAGGTATTAGAATTATTGGTGTAATATTCACATGTGGCCATGACAAACAAATATGTATCGTTAATGTATTTGTGATCATAGATAAGACCATCCTTTAATCAATTATTATCATTTATTCTAATACTATGGATTGGTTAAGTCCAACCTAGTCAAACTTGTACACGTAAGCTCATCAACCCCTCATAGGGGTAGCAACCTACTTGAGTTGTGTATAAATACACCATAACTCTCATTTGTACATCATCGTCTTGTGATATTCTTGATCTCTCTTAAGTTCTTTATGCCTAAAGGCATCAATAAAAAATCTTGTATTTGTTACTTAGCAATGTACTTTACTCTCAATTTCTCTCAATCTGTTCATCTATATTACGACGTTCTATGATGCCACATGTCATCATGAATTCGATTTTTCAACCCCCATTATGGTCTCAAACACACTATGTAAGTATACATAGTCACCCCTTTATCCCCTTACACACTATAATCCCAACCCCTTTGACCCAAGACATGACAATTGAACCCGGAAGCACTTCAAGCCTTGACTACTTACTCATCATTTTTGGCTCCACATCTGATCATTGTTCATGCATAAGTACTTCATCATTTTGTTATTGTTACATCTATGTCCATTTTAGGTTTGATGTTGTCAAAATTTTTACTTCTTGTCTTTGTTATGGTGAATTCCTATGCTTTCATAAGTCATGTTCCGAGTTCCTGCAATTGTCTACATTCAAGACATTAATTAATTTTACCATCATCTCATTGGAATAATAATAATGTTTGATAATAATGAATCAAAGAATATTTATACCAATGGTTGAAATAATTCTTGCATTTATTATTTATCAACTATCATAAGATTATTGAAAGTGTCGAGTTTACTCTACAATGAAAACACTACATTCACTAAAATATGTAATGTACCCTACTATTACAACACTTCTCAAATAATATCATACATGAAGTCAAACATTGCATATTTGGTTGTCGAAGTAGGTTTGAATTAAATTTTGATGATGATAAGTATTTTGGACAATAGATTGAGTAAAATTTGAAGTAGTAAAAATTCATTCATGTTGTGTAAAACATTGGTCGCAGAGAAATGCCATTCAAAATGTCACAATAGTGACATATATCTTCACAAATGTGGCAAGAACAATGTATATGTCAAAAACGTAGAAAGAGAGACACACTATCCCCACAACATTGTGACCATGAACAAAACAACCCCTTAATACACTATGATCCCCGATGCAAGCATGCCTAACACATTACAACCCCAAACACACTAATCCTCTAATACACTATGGTTGGCATTAACCCATTTGAGTCCGAACACAATCATGATTTAATATATTGACCCAATCACATGAACCTAGTAATCCACTAGTCATATTTGAGCATCATTAACTATATTGAACATGGTTGATGCATGACCCCATGAACCTCGTAACTATTTAATCCCACTGAACCCATCTCATAACCCCTTGACCCACTAACTTCATTGAAACATACCCACTAATCCATTAACTATGTAACTTAATAATCCCTTAACCCATGACCCTCCTATTACATTCACTCTAGTAACCAACTAACCCTTCACCCTTATTGACGATATTGATCTCCATTGACCATTGTTGATCATGATTGAGCATAATTCATCATGTTTGACTATAGTTGACCATATTTAATGTGGTTGACTCATATTGACCATCTTAATAACCTACACTTGTTCTAAACCTACAACTAACACACTAGTTTCCATTAAGGCTTAAGGAAGCTTTTATCATGATAACATTTTACTACTCACTTGGCATCCAACCTCTCAAGTACTCAATGCTCCAACACTAAAATTTTCATGATGATCTCAAATAGATTCTAACCCTTTACACACTATAATCATTTACCCCTATAACTCATGACATGGAAATCACACCCTAAAACATTCTAACCACTAACTACTATGACCCCGAAGCGTCGTTATTATAGCAAACTTGTCGCAACATCCGTCAAATGCAACATATTTATAGATTTTGTAACGTCGGAATTCCGACGTGAAAAATACTTAAGTGACCGTTAGTATTTTGACTTGGTTAACATACTAAGGTGATTGTTGGAGAGGAAAACCTAGTTTCCAAAATGTCGCAATTATGATATAAATCTTCACAAATATGGCAAGAATGACATCTATGTCACAAACATGGCAAGAGAGACGTTCTAGTGGAAAATGTGGCAAGAGAAACGTTAACGTGGAAAGAGAGACGTCAACGTGGAAAGAGAGACGTCAATGTGGAAAGATCGACGTTATCGAGCAATATGATTTTTTTTTTTTTAATTTCTTCTATTTTGCGACAATATGGACAATTTTGTCCATAACGCCACAAATAAAACGTCAAAATTTTTACAATATGTACTAGTGTCGATTGTTCTCTGATTTCCTTCCTCATCCAGGAAAGTAAATTCTTGTTACGATAGTCTAATATGGCATGGTGTTGGTCCAACCAATCCATCCCAATTAGACAGTCATAAGAACCTAAAGGTAAAATGTTCAATTCAACCTTTGTGCTCAGTCCATTCATGTCGACTAGATAGGACTTAACCAGCTCAATAAATTTTCTTTTGGTTCCTGTAGCCAACTTCACTAACCAATATTTTCCATGATTTCTTCTTGGCAAATGCAAACTTTCCACCACTATAGGATCTATATAACTATGACTAGCTCCTAAAACAATTAAAATAGTAATGGTATGGTTGTTGATTATACCTTCCATTTCAATCATATGTATTTGAAACTCATCTTGTTTGTTGTCCAGGGATGCATAGATCCTTGGTATTCTACGGCCCATGTCTTCCATTGTTTCTACCTGTTGAACATTGAGGACAACTCTCACTTTTTCATTTCTATGGGGGAAATCTGTGTACCTATGATTTCCTTTACAACCCCAACATTCCATAGGTTTCTATCTTGGCATTTGTCCACCTAATTTAGCCTTCTCGGGCTCTCTAAAGCTTGTATGTCCTTGAGGGATATTCCTAAAAAATGGTGGCTTGATTCCCTTTTCCCTCTACTCCCTCTTAAACTTCTTCTTGTCTTCCCAAGATTTTTGGAAAGTAGGATTTTCATTTTGCTGATCATATAAGAATTTTTATCTCCTTATAGTTTCTTCCATAGTATTTGGGTCATCATACTAGATCTTGTCACCGATGGAAGGTGGCAGTCCACTCAGATACCTTTGAATTTTGACAGTCTCATCTTTGATAAAAGGAACTTACTTCAACAATTCCAAAAACCTCCATTCATATTCATCAATGGACATGCTACCAAACTTGAGTTCAAATAACTATTTTATCTTTCTTTCATAGTATCTCTCAGTCAAGAATTTACTTTCGAAATACTTCTTGAATTCCCTCCAAGTAACATTCTTCTCTCTAACATGTTGTACTTGCACAAGCTTCTCCCACCATATGGATGCCTTTCCTTTAAGTTGGTAAATGGAAATTCTTCCCTCTGCATGAGAAGAATAGTTCTGTAGTTGGAAATATTTCATCATGCCCAACATCCATGCCTCAACATATTCATCCTTCTTGTGTTCTCCGTCAAAAGTAGAAGGCTTAATCTTGTTCATTTCACCCTTCAGTTTATCCACTCCAAATCTCGTATGTTTTCTGGAAGGATATGAGCTTGAACTACTATGTGCCTCCTTATTGGAATGTTTTGGGGAGTGAAGATAATGTCTGCTAACACTTATTGATCTTATTTTCCTCTCAGGGGAACCATGACTCCCTGGTTTTATTGAGTCACTCTCCTTATAAAAATTCCTTTTGATTCTCTCCATACTTTGCATCAACTTTAAGTTGAATTCTCCTTGTTGATCCTTGGATTTCATGAACTTTTTGTTATCATCTTGGTGAGTATGGGCATATTTCTACAATCCCTCAATGATTTTCATCATATTCCCTTCCTTATCCATATATTCTCCATTCCCATTGGAGTTCGATACGTAAACTCCCAAATGGATGTCCTTTCCTTTTACTTCATTCTCTGAACTAGAAATATTCTATGCCTCCTCCATTTCTCTACACTCAATGGCAATTCAGTTCAATTATGACAATCATTGACTCTGTAAACACAACATGCAGTTAACCTAAATTTGTCAGGCCATCATTCTTTAACAAATCCCATAGTATTCATAAACCAATCTGATTAAAGAAAACATTCAAATGTCATTTTCTTTCTGAGCTCATCTCTACTATAAATTTCAAGCACTAGGCCCTTTATATTAGTCTCCAACCCATGCGATCACGGGCCATGAATAAGCGCTAGCTCACTAGGTGCTACTCAAGCCTTTAACCTTTGGATTTCATAATTTTTCAAAGCACATCCCAACAAATTTCTTGGAGTTCTAGATTACCGAACTGATGAAGTAGGGTGGATCAACAATACATTTTTACCTAGCATCCAATGACTGGAACTCACTATGGAACCTCAGGCATCCAAGTTCTAGGACTTTGGAGTTTTGAGAATTAGAAGGATTTCACATTCACACATTATGAACCATTAATCTCTGAACATTTCTACGTCACTTTTGGTGACGTAATTACATCACATCACTTAAGTTTTTCAATTGCGAGGAATGAAACAGTGGTTTGTGGTAACCCTCCTTTCGTCCCACAATTCTTCTGACGATGACATGTAACCCCTCAGTGAAACCATGGTTTGGATTGCAGGAAAACCTTGGATAAATAACTTATGTGCAACTTGGGTTTCCACAATGCCTCCTAACCGTCGATCTTGATGTATCATGATCAATGACAGTGTGGTTCCCCTGACCTTTAACTTCTTTATGTAACCTCAGGGCCCACATAGTATAGTTATCAACATTTTGGGTGGGGGTACGTGGTAGGTATAGGATAAGTCCTTGTCACCTCCAGGTGACATCATCATGACTCACCACTTCAGCTCTTCAGGATTTGGAGCTTCAAACTTCAAGAGTTCTTGCCTATGCACACACTAATTATTTTGGACGCTGAAATCCTGAAAAATCCCATCTGCTGACATGTGTCCCTCTTGATGGATGATCTAGATTAACTCTAGACTTTGGGGCTTCGAGAGCTTTCTCCCTTCACCACTTTGTTTCACCTTTTTTAACATTGGCATGATCCAATGGTCGACCTCTTCTCCCCGGATCTATGGTGTAGATCTACTTCGGAGCTTCAAAAGTTTGTGCATCAACACCTCCCACTTCTCCTGATCACTGCACTTTGAAGTTACGATCTGTCATGAGATATACAACTCACAACCACTTGTGAATAGACCCAATGAACCCAACACCACAAGTGTTGTGATTTATTTCTTTATGGCCGACTACCATGTCTGTCACGGTTTTATAATACCGCTACACCTCTTGAGCTTCGTAATGCAGCCAAGGTAACTTCTTATCAATCAAGAATGTTCAACGATTAGAAATTGGTTCCTCTAGACACAATTTCTACTTGAAACATTGGTTCCAATGACCACTTATCCGGCCCATACAAGCTTCGTTCTTGAACCTTGGCCTTGAACTTGAGTTTTTCCATTTTGATAACAATTCTTTCTGAAACGTTTTCTTCAATTTCCACTAACATGGCCCATCCAGACTCAGAGTTAAAAACCTTGGCTCTAATACCAAATTGTAACATCCCCAACTACCAACATGCTGGGCAACGCCACTGCTCTGACACTTCACTTAGTTCTAATACCAAATTGTAACATCCTCGGGCCTCCAGAGACCGGGTAATGCTACCACGAAGAATATACACTTATATAATCTAGGCATTTTAATGAAATTAAAACACTTAATCAAAATAAACACATAATTATTGCTACCATATAGAATCAATGGAACTAACAATAATTCATATACACAATGAAATACATGATAAAATTCAAGCATCACAAACATGCATAACATATAAATGAAGCACAAAAATGATACTTATCTTTTCAACTGGAGTAACACCACCAACTACATGCATACCTTCCATGAACCTCCCAGCCTTAGACCAGACTTCTCATCACGCTCAGTAGTGGGTCACCCTCGAGCTAGGACTAAATGCAATCGAGCAAGGGAATTCTAGGCTTGGCAAGGACACGAAGGAAGTTGCACAAAACATAGGAAGGATCTTTTATCCCAGGAGCCACTTACACCCACAACCCACATACCCTCATTCCCCAAATGCCTTCTCTACCCTAGGAGGGTACACCTTCACTAATACAATTCCATCAACTATTACACCTCCTTTACCTTGGGCTTCATCAATAGGTTGGACCAGAAGTCTCAGAGTATTGTAGCTGCTACTGGACTCCCTTCTAGGATAAATCACTTCCCAACAAACTCTCTCACCTGGGAGACTTTCTCACAGGCCTGAAAACCCACCTCTTCAACCAATATTTGAATCAACTACAACTAGGTATGGGTGACAACAACAACAACAGGGAAAACGGGCATCGACACCCAATATGGTAACAATCAAACACTAAGACATATCAAGGCTCAATAAGAAACAATCAATGATAGAAAGCCACACTCATTCATGGAACTGCATGACCAAAAGAGCTAATAGCTATGACACAACATGGCTCAGACAATTATAGGGTGCTTGGACTTCACAGGAGACATAGATCAATCCCTTGATTTTCACTAGTTTCATGGTGCGTGACCAGGAAATAATGCAGAGGTTGATGATGGAGGTCGTGGGTTCAGACAGAGGATGGGATAATGGTAGAACAAGCCCAATAGGGTAGACTTATTCAAATTTAACTACATGCACCTAGGTCGACACTTGTCTTCTTGGAGCTCCATGCACTACATTCAAATTCATTTCCCTTTTCCAGGAACTTAGGACAACACTGATCAATTTTCCACCTTAGCCTTTAGGAAATCATAATAAAATATTATCCCCTTAGAGGTAAGCCTCCCTAGACTATCCCTTAGGCCCAAACACGTTTCCTCCTCCCTTACCCTACGCAGTGGAGCTTAGTCCACCATAACTCTTCTTTGTGGCCAATCTACATGCATCAATGTTTATATTTTTTTTAATGATCTGCATAATTACATATAAAAAAATCAGGATCCTCACCTTGGCATCTGGCTCACCCACCTAATAAACACATAATTCTCTCAGCTTATAACCACTCATCTCACTAGCCTATAAGAAAAATTACAATTGACTAGGGGCTCGACCTTGCAGTATTACACGGTGACTATATGACATTGATTTAATATTATGAAATACAAAAAATATGTTGCAATGTGTAATTAATTTTCAATAGTATGAATTTATTTCCTAATATATATAATACCTAAATCCAAAGCTAATGTATAGTTTTCAACATATTATTTTTGTATGTGCATGCATAATATCATTATGATAGACATTGTTAAATATATAAATAAAATTGAAGATTTTCAATAAAATAAAAAACAATCTTCAACAAGCATTCAAATCTATAGTTGTACTTTTTACTAAATGTTTAAGGAAAAGTCAATTCAATAAAGTCTCATTCATTAGAATCATTCCCACTCTCAACATAATTCTCCATCTATGCTTGTTGTGCCTTAATTGTTGGAAGACCCTTCTAAATTATTTTTTATTTGTTCTCCTATTTATCCTTCCCTTGCTAACCATGCCTAGATGATTTTGGTTCATTCATGTAGTTGAACCTTAAAATTAGTTATTAGTTTCAACATGTATGTATGAACATGTATTAAAATTGACCATATTTGTATTTCACTAAGATACACGGATGACAAGTTGTAACTTTGATGAGCAACTGTCAAAGGGAAATAAGAGTTCCTTCACCAACACACCAAATGAAAAAAATCCTAAAATATTTCCTTTCGTGGAATTATTTTCTTCTACATTTGTCACTAGACCTATGGAAATACAATATCTACAATCTGAACATCTATGTAACAATCTAACTTTTGTAAGAAGAAAAGAAAACCTAAATTAATATAGAATATTTTTATCTCCACTACTAGAATTGAAACCATTTTCCTTCTTCAAATTAGCATCTTGTAGAGATAATTCAAAATGCTTAAAAATATATGATGCATCTCATTCAATAAAAGCACGTTTTTCTTGAGACAGTGTATTTGAAGCCAGTATGCATAGGTAACTGCCTATCTCCATTAAAAATCTTAGTAGAATTTACAATGACACATCCATAGTTACAATGACACATCCATGTTTGAATTCATTGTTGTACAATTTCCTTCTTTCTTCTTGGGAAGGATATTCCTTCAACAAATTTTATTCAGTTGAAAAGAAGGTCCATATGTTAATCATAATCTAGTATTTCTTAAAAAAGATTTTTTTCTAATATACAATGAAAAGGATACAACCAAAAAATGCATATAATTTAATTACAATAAACATAAATTAATAAAAATAAACTATGATCGACAATTTGAATATAATCAATGTTGTTCAAAAACATAAATGAAGATAATCCAATAGAAATATCATAAATTAATATAAACTTTCTAACTTAACTTAATGTGCTCTTCCATATTGTTATACAAATTTTATAGAAGATTTGTGTGACATTTTAAGAGTAAATTGAATAATTTTATACAAGTAATAATAACAATAAATGGTCCCCGAGGTGTACGACAGTCGGTGACAGAGTGTGTTGTTAAGCCACTCTGTGTTGTTAAAGTCATTGGTTCGAAACCTGCAGAAACAAAAAATCCAACCATGTTAAGGGTTGGTGTGGCTAAAGTCGGGTGTGATCCCCGGGTGATTTTTATGGCTTAGATTCCCTTGAGTCATGGTTTCTCAAGCCATAGGTTAATCGCGTAGCCAACAGGTCCCGCACAAATTAACAAACAAAAAAAAATAATAACAATAAATGTATCTTCTACTAGCATCACTTAATGTTTATAATATTTTTGTTTTAATAAATTTTTAAGATGACATCACCCAATTAAAGTCCCATTCATTAACATCACTCCCACTCTCAACTTTCTACTCCATTTATTTTTGTTGTAACTTAATTGTTGTAAGGACTTCTCCGTTATTTTTATTTTCTCTCCAATTCATCTTACTATTGATGACCATGCCCATAGAATACTATTAATATCAATGAATATATTTTCTTCTAAACCAACAACTCATTGTTGATTTTTAGTTAAAGAACTTCTATACAATTTTATGAGGGCCTTTGATTTTTTAGTTGGCTTAAACCATTGAATATCTAATTTGTAAGAGTCAATAGTAGAACAAAAAATTCCCATTTTCATACCCAACCATATCATACAATATTTTCTGATGATTATACTTTGCGCATTTTTACCTTTACGAGGTCATCCTTTAGAGAGAATGCATCTTTAGGATTGTTACATAGAGGCCAAACGATGTAGACCCCCATTCTCCCCTCGGGGCTGCGTGACCTCCTGATCTAGGATCATTCAAATCAAGGAGTCGGATTGAATATCCAGGCCTCTGCTAGACCCCAACTACATTACATGGGTCCCCTTTCCTTCAAAGTGTAGGTTCTGGAAAACCCGTGGGCTCTTTCCTGACCTATTTGAAGAATTAAATAACAAAAAATAGCTCCCCTTGCTAGGTGCCTTCTTTCATATGACCTCGGGCTATGACCTAACTTAAACATTTTATTGCAGAGTGGCCAAAAGTGGTTTGATACCACACCATGTTTCTCCCTGCAATTCACCATCAATCTCCATGTGTCCCTTTTTCAATACCATGGTTTCGGTTGCGGCCCACTCTAATAATTTTAAGGTCTGAGCACCTTTTGTCCTAGAAATTAAGTGTGACCGTTGATCTTCAATCTCAAGAGTTGCCTCTTGATCAATGACTACAATGTGTCCTCTATCTATCTTCATCAACTATCAGTAAACGACCATTTTCCTCCTTTTGCACGCATTCCCAAATATCTTGATCTATCGACGCATGCCCTCCTCTCGAATTGGCAACTACGATTGATTTCTCCCTTTGGGTTTTGGGAGATTCAACTCTCAACTTTTGTTTCCTATGAAATGACTATCTTTCAAAGTGGATTATCTGCTAACACCTTTCCTCAACAAGTGGACTACTCAGATGAACTCTGAATCTCTGGCCTTTGGGAGTTCTGGTTCAACACACTCATTTTCTTCTAAGTGAATTTCTCCAAAATGACAGATCTTCTGCCACGTGTCCTCCACAAATCTATGGCTCTATCCCACTTCGGGAGTTTGACACTTTCAACCAAGACCAGATCAATGACAATCAACCTCCTTCTCGATCAACAATTGAGATTTTACTTCGAGACTTCAACACCTTCACCTTCTGCTTTCCTCCTGAGTATTCTGTACCCAGAGTTCTAGATCTGGTACTATGCATCCACCTCAAATCAATAGTTCTTGTCCACTTCGAGACTTCAGCCTTCAGAATTCTCAGCTTCTCCATGCTCTATTTCTCCAAGAGAGTTTTACCCGGAGTCCACGACCTAACAATGCATGTCCTCCCATAGATCAACGACTCCCAACTACTTTGGTTGTTCTAAATTTGGGAGTTTCAACACTCCACCTTCGCTTCCTCCTAGAGCTCACGATCTGTCGACACATGTCCTTCTAGATCTGATGGTCCAGATTTACTTTAGCTCTTTGGGGTTCGGGATTTTGAAACTCCTACGCAGTCGTTCCTCTGAGTGTGATTTCACCTGAAGACAATGGATTTTCGCCATGCGTCCTTATGGATTCGATGGTCCAGATTCAATTCAACTCTTCTAGGTTTAGGAGTTTCAACTCCTGCACACTCATTCCTCCTGGATTTCTTGCTGACGATGGTCCTGCATCATCAAACCTAGAAATCCTCAATTGTGGGGATATTTTCCATTTAGGACTCTTTTCAAACTTCATATGGGAACTTTCTAGGAGCATCATTTCTTATTTCTTATACTGTGCAAGGCTATAAGTTATTTGTTGAGTGCTCAATGCTTTGAAACAGAGTGTCCTAATATTTGCATATATTCTCCCAATAAATTATCTTTTGATGCCAATATTTTTCACTTTATTATTAATCTCTTTCTCCTAGAATAAAATATATGTTTATAATCTATTTTTTATTTCATCCATATAAGAATGTTTCCTTAGTTGTGCCTTTAACAATTGAGGTGAATCTATTGGAAAATATTCAAAAATATTCTTAAACAAAGTATTTTTTTATTTTATTTTATTTTTAAGTAAAAAAGTAGAACTGGCTATATTAAGTTATCATAGAAATATTGACAAAATACATAGAGATATAGTTCTGAGCCACCAAAAATGTTGTCGGTTTACCTGAAACTAGCACAGTTTGGAAAACTTTTTTTCCCTCTATCCTGCCCGAAGGAAACCAGGATAGATGGCCATAGGTCTGTTGGTAAATATGTAACAAACAACGAACAGGCAGTGTATACTTGTCATTGATGGCGAGTATAGTTGTGGTTGTGGAGAAGAGTCAGTGACCGTTGGATCCCATTCAAATTTCCTGAAAGAACGAAGGCCGTCAGATCTCAATGAAGAAAATGAAGAGGAGGAAAATTCTCAGTCGTTAGATCCAAGTGCAAGACCCGACCATCGTCGGATAAAGGATATCATGAATGCTCTTTAAAGTACAAGGAGAAGTGGGAGTAATTGCGATGTGAAAAATCACGATCTAATCTAAGCTATCGAGATCTAGGTTGGTCTGAACCGTTGATTTAACTCCTTATCGAATTTTCATGAATTGAGATTTTGAAATGTCCAATTCACTTGACAACGAGAACCCCGAAATCGTGAAATGCGATTTCGCGATTTAATCACACTCGCTAAAGTTAGAAGTGATTTGGACCATTGATTCTTTGCATGGAGGCTTCATCGGAGAATCGGGAATCGGATTTTCATGAGTGCCATGAACAATGGCATCAGATATCACGAAATATCGATACACGATATCCCGATAGGAGAGTCGTGTGGGCCACAGGTGGAACTAGTGGTGGACAGGTGTCAGCAACCAGGGAATAGTCGGCATCGGGATATCGGATATCCCAGGAGCAAGGAGTTTGTGAACTTTGAATTCGCGAACTGTGAAACCCTGATCAATGGGGAACAACTGTCATCACAACAGAGGAAGAGACCGAGAACCATTAGAGGACCAACACATCAGGGATCGACATATCGGGGATTTTGTGGTTGTGAAAACTTTGCATTACAAACTTGCGAACCCCGAAACCCCGACAAGAGGTATGGATGCGGTCATGTGGTATGATGGTCATGTGGAACATAGTGTAATCATATGGGGCTAGGCGAACATGATGCGCATTGGGATATCGGGAATCGGAGGATTGGGAATCCTAAAGACATGAGCCTTTTGACAACGCAAGTGTCGAAACTCCGATAGGAGTAGCCATGAAAGGGGGTAAGGTTGCAGTCACAAGGACTGGTCACATTGGTCAGAAGCTGAGCCAGGAGGGCCAGTGCATGGAGAAAAGGGCATATCTACAATCGGGGATCGGGACTTTGAAATGCCAAATTCTCTTGACATCAAGAAATCCGAAATCGTGGAATGCGAAATCGCGATTTAATCATAGTCGTTGAATAAAGAAGTGATCTGGACCGTTGATCTGACTTCTTCGGGGAGTTTCGGGGATCGGGATTAGTAAGGGACAAAAACGCTGAACGCCAAGAGTGTCGAAATCGCGATTGGATTTGAACCGTTGGATCAAGTGTTGATCGGAGGGTTATTGTTCTCTCTCATAGTTAACTACTGAGTTTGGAATCTGTCAACGAAATAGACTCATGATTGCAATTTAGTTGTCGATATGTTGGCGTTTCAGTTGCCTGGACAATTGTCTTTCTTTTTCCTAATGAAATGCGAAGTGGAACTGCCGTGAGGGTGAGTATAAAAGAAAATGAGACAGATTGTATGAAGTTGGTTGTTCTGAAGTGAAAATGAATAAACAGTAAGAAAAAGAAAAGGAGCAGTGGCATACCATGAAATTGAGGAAATGTGTAGAGGGAGATGAAAAGAAGAGAAGAAGCAGAGAAGAATAACAGACAGAGAAGAAACATAGAAGAATGATTGACAGAGCATAAGTAGAGAAGAATGACAGAAAAAGTTGATGCAGAGCAGATCTGCTAAACAAACAGAAGAAGAGAAGAATTACAGAACAGTTTGTTGAAGATCAGATACAGATAAAAATTGGTAAGAATTGATTTATCTGTGTAGTTGTCTGTGTATTTATTTTTATATTCTAGGGAGGTAGGGAGGTGCTCGGGAGGACTGTTATCCTTAGAGGTTCAAGTGAGTGCTTGAACACAGGGAGTTGTAGCTTCCATCTGGTTGTAGCCAGAGAAACCAGGGTGGGAAGGTGGTGCTAGGGAGAACAAGTGTTCTCTGTTATATAGATTGGAGCCTGTGTAACTGGAAGTTGGGGCTTCCATCCAGTTGGTGCTGGAACATTCAGGAAGTTGGTGATTCCATCCAGTTGGTGCTGGAATATTCAGGGAATTGGTGCTTCCTTCTAGTGGGTGCTAGAGAAACCAGAGAGTTGGTTCTCTCAAACAAGTTGCAGCTTGTAAAATAGAGGTAGTAGCCTCACATTGAGTTGGTGCTCAATTGTAAATGATGTACAGAACTGAAAAAGACTGCCTATCATTTCGAGGAAGAAGAGGTTTTCTCCCTTTATGGGTTTCCTCGTGAAAATCTGTCTTTGTGTATACTTTATGTGTGACTGATGGTCTTTACTTTTACTGTCCATATGTTGTATGTTGTTGATGATCACTTGAAGGAACATTAATAATATTTAAAAGGTATAAAGTTGTTTAAGCTCATAAACAATTGATTCACCCCCCCCCCCTCTCAGTTGTTTTAGTATTTCTAACAATTGTTATCAGAGCGGATTCCTTTTATTTAAAGGTAGATCTGTAAGCTTAAACTTGAAAAGTAATGAAGGGAATTTAGCCTCTAAGCCCCCTCTATTTGATGGAACAAATTTTTCCTTCTGGAAGATTAGAATGAGAACATATTTAATGGCCTTGGGTGCTGATGTTTGGGATGTAGTAGATACTGGATATACTAAGCCTCTTGTGCTAGCGAACAAGGATGATAAGTTAGAGTTTATCTTTAACGCTAAGGGGATGAATTCTATCTTGAATGGACTTGCTGAAGCTAAGTTTGTAAAGGTGATGCATCTTGATACTGCCAAAGCAATGTGGGATAAACTTATTAACAGTTATGAAGGAAATGAGAAAGTAAAAGGTGCCAAACTTCAAA
>ML780102.1:332238-362178 GCA_009831015.1 Picea engelmannii
CATTTGCTGGATAATAATAAAGGAAGGACCTGGAAATTTCTCTGGTGGACGTAGCCCACACTAGGTGAACCATGTAAATCTGTGTCTCTCTTGTATTGTGTGTCTTCTGTGTTTTGTTTCTGCATTTGTTTTATTTTATTGCTGTGCGGTCCTATTTTTCTAACACTAGGTTGATTTGAACCATTGATTTAACTCCTTATCGGAGTTTCATGAATCGGGATTTTGAAATGTCCAATTCACTTGACAACGAGAACCCCGAAATCGCAAAATGAGATTTCGCGATTTAATCGTAGCCGCTAACGTTAGAAGTGATCTGGATCGTTGATTCTTTGCATGGAGGCTTCATCGGAGAATTGAGAATTGGAGTTTCACGAGTGCCGTGAACAATGGCATCAGATATCGCAAAATCTCGATATGCGATATCCCGCTAGGAGAGTCGTGTGGGCCACAGGTGGAACTAGTGGTGGACAGGTGTCAGCAACCTAGGAATAGTTGGCATCGAGATATCGGAGATCCCGAGAGAAAGGAATTTGTGCACTTTGATGTAGCGAACCGCGAAACCCCGATTAGTGGGGAACAACTATCATCACAACAGAGGAAGAGACCGAGAACCATCGGAGGACCTGCACATCGGGGATCGACATATCGGGGATTCCGTGGTTGTGAAAACTTTGCATTGCAAACCTGAGAACCCAGAAACCCTGACAAGAGGTATGGATGCGGTCATGTGGTATGATGGTCATGTGGACCCGAGCATAATCAGATGGGGCTAGGCGAACACGACGTGCATCGGGATATCGAGAATCGGAGGATCGGGAATCCTAAAGACATGCGCCTTTTGACAGCGCAAGTGTCGAAACTCCGATAGGAGTAGCCACGAAAGGGGGTAAGGTTACGGTCACAAGGACTGGTCACATTGGTCAAGAGCTGAGCCAAGAGGGCCAGCACATGGAGAAAAGGGCATATCGGCAATGAGGGATCAGGACTTTGAAATGCCAAAATATCTTGACATCAAGAACTCTGAAATCGTGAAATGCGAAATCGTGATTTAATCACAGTCGTTGAATAAAGAAGTGATCTGGACCGTTGATCTAACTTCTTCGTGGAGTTTCAGGGATCGGGATTAGTAAGTGACAAAAACTATGAATTCCAAGAGTGTTGAAATCCTGATGTGTGAAATCACGATTGGATCTGAACCATTGGATCAAGTGTTGATCGGAGGGTTACTGTTCTCTCTCACAGTTAACTACTGATTTTGGAGTCTGTTAGCGAAACAAACTCATGATTGCAATTTAGTTGTCGATCATTTGGCGTTTCAGTTGCCTGTACAATTGTCTTTATTTTGCCTAAGTAAATGCGAAGTGGAACCGCCGTGAGGGTGAGTATAAAAGAAAATGAGACATATTGTATGAAGTCAGCTATTCTGAAGTGAAAATGAATAAACAGTAAAAAAAAGAAAAGGAGCAGTGGCATAGCATGAAATTGAGAAAATGTGTAGAGGGAGATGAAAAGAAGAGAAGAAGCAGAGTAGAATAACAGACAGAGAATAAACGGAGAAGAATGACTGACAGAGAAGAAGCATAGCAGAATGATAGAAAAAGTTGATGCAAAGAAGACCTGCTAAACAAACAGAAGAAGAGAAGAATTGCAGAACAGTTTGTTGAAGATCAGATACAGAGAAAAATTGGTAAGAATTGATTTATCTATGTAGTTGTTTGTGTATTTATTTTTATATTCTAGGGAGGTACGAAGGTGCTCGGGAGGACTGTTGTCCTCAGAGGTTCAAGTGGGTGATTGAACACAGGGATTTGTAGCTTCCATCTGGCAGCCAGAGAAACCAGGGTGGCAGGGTGGTGCTAGGGAGAACAAGTGTTCTTTGTTATACAGGTTGGAGCCTGTGTAACTGGAAGTTGGGGCTTCCATCCAGTTGGTGCTGGAACATTCAGGAAGTTGGTGCTTCCATCCAGTTGGTGCTGGAATATTCAGGGAATTGGTGCTTCCTTCTAGTGGGTGCTAGAGAAACCAGAGAGTTGGTGCGCTCAAACAAGTTGCAGCTTGTAAAACAGAAGTAGCAGCCTCACATTGAGTTAGTTCTCAATTGAAAATGATGTATAGAACTAAAAAAGACTGCCTATCATTTCGAAGAAGAAGAGGTTTTCTCCCTTTATGGGTTTCCTCGTGAAAATATTTCTCTGTGTATACTTTATGTGTCACTGATGGTCTTTACTTTTACTATCCATATGTTGTATGTTGTTGATGATCACTTGAAGGAAGATTAATAATATTTAAAAGGTATAAAGTTGTTTAAGCTCATAAACAACTGATTCACCCCCCCCCCCTCTCAGTTGTTTTAGTATTTCCAACAAGGTCAAGTGCACATGTAGCAATATCATGATTAAACATAAAACAAACTAGCTTAGGAGAACCTAGATACCCGGTGACCTGTCGCCCTTGCCTATATGCCACGTGGAACTAGCTGGGATGGCGAATGGATGTGCATAGAATGGACATTTCCTCTTTCCTGGAGCATTGGAGTATGCATCAAGGAGCAAGTCCAGACATTGTCCCATGAGAGGGGATCTGTGCTCCTATTCTTCCATGTGGCCTCAGAGTTCGAACACCAGAGCCATATGTTCTTCATAGAGGAAAGGACCATGAAATTCATTAGCTACGTCGTCAAAGATTACGTTCCTCACTTTCATGTTCATCCTAACTCTGGCTTCGACCTTATACAGTTATGCACCGACCACTTGCTTCTTCATCCCTGGTCTGGTCTCATCCATGCTCCCTACAGTGAAATTCTTGTTCTGAGCTTCGTCCTCGATTTTTGCCTACACAGCATGGCTGGTGGGACTATATTCACCTGTCCACGGTATCTCCTCAATGATGCACACAGCGAAATCTTCTGTCGTCTCATATTTAGTAATTCTTCCAACCTGGGAGTCCGACGCCATGGCTTGGGGTTCTGGGGTGGTCACGAATTCCTCCACAAACGACGTTTCTTCAACATAGCAGGTAGGAAAGTCTTCCGTGGCACCACCCTCCAACCTACTTACAGGCTCAATTTCCATGGTTTCACTGCTACGCTCTGTCCCAGTCTCAACAATAATGGCATGCAGAGCCAATTAGTCAGTGTGATCCCTCTTCCGGAGAATGGAGGTCACCATCGACAGAGCATGCTCCAGTTTCTCCCTCCTTTGCCTCTACTCTTTTTGGGTGTACTAGGCTGAGCGACGGCGAGGCCTATCTCGCTTCCTAGTCATGGTTGCCGAGTGGTATATAACAATGCAGAGAGGATGTAGCAAAATAAGAGTGAACCAAGACGATAAGGAACCAGATCTACACCAAATCTCCCAACTAACAGGGAGGCCCAAAATGAGAGCAAACCAGCTCTGTCCAGGCGCTCGAAAATACAAATTTCCAAAAACCAGATTTTCCTGTTTATCCATAGACCCTGTCATGCTGAGTGCGGTATGAGTGAGAGTTTTCGTGCGAGGGAGGAGTCCCTCCTCCATATAACGGTTGTAATGGTCAGCTACCATCGTAAATGCGGAGAGGATGGGTGGCGACCATTAACATTTATGTTGTGGCTCATTGCAGAGCCAAGTGGTGAGGTATTGCAACATGTCACCCCATCCTGGGATTTTTAAACAAAGTATTTAACAAAAAGACATTATGACAAAAAAAACCAAGGAATTTCATGATATCAAATTAGGACAAATGACTATTGAGGGTTTTGTCATTAAGTTTATAAATTTAACAAGATATGTGCCTTAACTTATAGAAGAAAAGGAAACAATTGAGTGGTTTATGAGTTGTATGCCTCAAGAATATAAAGATAAAATTGAATTCATTAATCCTAAGACAATGGATGAAGTAACAATGCACGCCATGATGTGTTTCACTCAATTTAAATAGAGTTCTGAAAACATAAAAACATGTTAGAATAAGAACAGAGGTACGCTTGATCTCAAGAATAAAAAATATTAAGCATCCACGTCACCCATTAGATAGTGCACCAGTTAGGATAAACTGATTCAATGCAAAACCAAGTGTATCAATTCAAAATAGTATTAATCCTACAGATTTGGTAAACAAGACAGTTCAACCACCTTTGCAGTGTTGGGTTTGCAAAAACCTAACTTATTCTAAGATTCTCCTCTAAATAAAAACAAAAATCAGATATTGCACAACATCCAAGAAGCAACAACAATAAATGACATGGATAGATGTACTCATAAAATTAATGTTTCCCTAGAAAATCAACACAGTGACCACCAATATTCCATGGTGGAGATAGAAGGTATGATTAACCAAAAAAATGTATCTATTTTAATAGACTCTGGTACAATTCTTATCTATATACCATCTGTAATAGTAAAAGTTTGTAAAGTGAATAAAAGGAAATAAATGAAGTCTTGGCTACTACAATTAGCTTCTGGAACGAAATAAAAGGTTGTATAACTGGTAAAATATTGTACAATAATTGTGGATGAAATGGAAACTAAAGTATATTTAAACATCTTACCCTTAGGATCTTATGACTTACTCATAAGAATGGACTACATGGAAAAACATTCAGCCATTGTAAACTGTCGCGACAAAACTTTTAACTATTTAGATTAATATGGAAAAGGAAGAACAATTAAAGGGATACCATGTGATGTGTCGTTAAGACATATCTCTTCCCTACAGTTGAAAATGAATTTAAGGAAAGGACTTTAAATATATGGTGTTCACATATACAAAAACAAAGAAGAAATGGTTGAAAGTATGTTATCTAAATATCCCATATTGCAATAATTTTAAGATGTATTTCAGGAAGAAATTCCAGTTTACCTCCTAGATGGGACATAGACTTTACTATAGATTTGGTACTCAGATCTACACCGGTGTGTAAATCCCCTTACCTGATGAGTACTCCATAGTTGAATGAACTTAAAATGCATCTTCAAGAATTGATGGATAAACAAAGTGTGTTTCCATGGGGAGATCCAATCTTGTTTGTTCAAAACAAGGATGGAACTTTTAGGTTATGCACTTATTACGAATAACTTAATAAGATGATGATTAATAATAAGTAAGGAATTTACGTCATATTTCTGATTTGTTTGATTAAGTTTCAGGAGCTAAAATATTTTCAAATATAGAATTATAGTCATCATACCATCATGTTAGGATTAAAAAAGAGGACATTCATAAAACAAATTTTTGAACTATATATGGGAATTATGAGTTTGTGGTTGAACCTTTTGTCTTAGCAAATGCACCTGCTACATTTACGTGCCTAATGAACAATGTATTGAGAAAATATTAAGCTAAGTTTGTAATAGTGTTCATCGATGACATATTGATTTACTCGATGAATAAATAAGAACACAAATAACACTTAAGAGTTGTACTAGAAACACTTAGAGAACATCAATTGATCGCCAAGTTCAATAAGTGTGAATTTTATCAGGACAAAGTACAGTATTTGGGGCACATAATTTCAAGAGAAGGGATTTTAGTGGACCTAGAAAAGGTCAAAGAAATCTTAGATTGGCTAGTTCCAAAGGATGTGTTGGATGAATGATATTTCAAAGGAATTATAGGGTATCATCATAGGTTCATAGAGGATTTTTCAAAATTTTCCTATCCAATAACATCTTTGCAGAAAAAAGGAATCATATTTAAATGGAATGAAAGATGTCAAGAAAGAATTGAGAATATAAAAAAGTTGTTAACAATAGAACCTATCGTGAGGATAACAGACCTACATAAGGATATTAGGGTCTGTAATGAATATTTAAAGGAAGGAGTATAGGGAGTGTTTGTTGGATCATGTTGTCATTGATGTCAAGTGATTGTTTGATATCAAGTGATTGATTGATGCCAAGGGATTGATTTATTGATTGATTGGTTGGTGTATTGTCCTTGATGTGAATGCATAGATGAAAAATGGAATAATAGTCATTGATATGATGCATAGTTGGGTTGATGTAAAGATGAGTCATTATTGTCCTATCATGATTGATAAGGAGTACAAATGGATGAACTCCAAAGTGGTACCCTTATGGTGAAATCCCTCACAGGAAGATGCTTTACGGTTGAGTTATCCTAGAAGTATGGATGGAGAACCCATACTTATATGTGGAATAATGAGATGAATATCAGTTAAGTTGTTGGTGAAACTATCCTAGATGGATAGCGCTTGTCATGCCATTTTAAGTGCTACGTAGAATGTCACATAACTTCTTATAGTTTGAGAGTTATGGCCCTACGAAGATGAAGGACCCTCATAGGTTGGCTTGAAGACCCAAAAGGTCAAAGAAGTCAAAGAGCTTTCAAAGAAGAAATTATTATTTAAATGATAAAGTGAAGTGACAAAGTCAAGGAGGATTATTTAAATAATAAAGTGAAGTGACAAAATCAAAGAAGATTATTTAAATGATAAAGTCATGTGAAAAATTCAATGAGGAATATTTAAATAATAAAGTGAAGTGACAAAATCAAAGAATATTATTTAAATGATAAAGTAAGGTGACAAAGTCAACGAGGAATATTTAAATTGGAGAGATTTATTATTATGGAAAGTGGCTAACCCTAAAAATGTGGAAAATAGTTAAGTGACCCAGAAATGAGTTAAATGACCTAGAAGTGGGTTGAGTTACCTAGAAGATAGCTACTTGGAGAGTATAGATAAGAGGCAAGGGTTTGTTGTGAAATGTACCTCTTGTGTATATTTTGTGATATCCTGTGTGCATCGTTGAGCATGTATTGAAGATATATTATAAGAGAGAGATCGTCTCGAGGATCTCGTGGATGCATGAAAGTTTTGGCAAGTCTGAGATCATGAAGGAAAAAGTCTTGGAAGCTCAGAAACCCTAGTTTTTGAGGTATACATAGGCTGCAGTGAGTTAGGACGCATACATACACGGGCTATATGAGGACAGGTCATGTACAATGAGTGAAGTCATAAAGACCTGTGATTGAGCTGACGACATGCTCTTAGAGAATGAAGCAGGTTCTAGATATGCATTCTATGGGCTCATATCTACCATAGAAACTCTAGTATGGTTACATTGTTGTCTTGATGGATACTCTTGTTTGTTGTGTAGTGAATTCTTAAGGAATTCTTGGTATGGTTGTTGTGATGTGGTTTGTGTTGACTAATAGAGTGAGAAACGGTCTTATAATTTAGTACTAATATGATTGCTATAGTATACTAGTTGTTTATACATGATGAGTAGTATTCATATTGTGTGGTTGAGGAGCATGAGTTTGTTGTGGAAGAACATAGATGTGTTGAGATTGGTTATGGTTTACATATTACACTGACAAGAGCCTAAGTGGATGTGACAAAAGAAAAAGAGTATGAAGGGCCAGAAAGATGAAGTTTTAGAAACCCTAGTTTCTAAAAGCATACACAGGCTGCAGTGAGCCAGAGCGTTTACATATGCAGGATACACTACTGGTAGGGCCCGTACATACACATGTTGAACTACCAACATGTTTCATACCTATTGACAGATTGACATCTGTTGAGGATTGTTGCCTCATATTAGTTGGTGTCGAGGGTGTAAGATGATTCTTACATTATAGAGTCGGTTCTCTTGTAGAGTTGTACTCTATTTAGTTGTTGTTGATAACTCAAGGATTGAAGTCTGTAATAAAAATAAAATTGTACATACATCTTGTGTTCCGTGTGTTCCTTTTGATGATGATTTGTTGATGATATATTGTTGATATATGTTTTTAATATATGTTCACATTTAACTGGTTATAAATGATTGTAATAAGTAATGAGTAAATGGTGATTGCTATCTAAGAAGTTTGTGAAGGGGAAGTTTTGGGAAAAAGAGCCCTACATTGTTCACCCCCCCCTCTCAATGTATTCAGTGTGTCCAACCATTGCTATCAGAGAAGGAATTCACTATAATCCTTAACAAGATTGAAGGAGATCCATAGACACAGAAATGGATGATGAAGTTTCAATCCTTGACGAGGAAAACTATTTTACATGGAAAATAGAGATGAGAGTGCATATAAAGGAAATAGGAGCAGGTATTTGGAAGACATCCATTGGTGGATTAGTTTCTTTGAAAAACAAGTCAAAGTTTGCAGCTCAAAGGGAAGGAAAGAAGAATGATGCATTGGCTCTCAAGACCATTCTTCGTGGACTCTCAATCCCTTTAAAAGAGAGCATGGGACAATGAACTTTCACCAAGGATCTATGGCTAAATCTAGAGGATACATATCAAAGCAAAAAGGAAGACCTTCAAGGAAACTCTATCAAGAAGAATGAAGGCAAAGAATAATGTGATGATATTGGCAAAGAGGAAGATCTTGGAGACATTTCAAATGAAGGCAAAGAATCATGTGATGATGTTAGCAAAGAGGAAGATCATGAAGACATTTTAATGAAGTTAAATAGTCTCCACAAACACTTGATTGAAATAATTCAAAATGTGATGATGTTGAAGTTTTCTCTACTAGTTAAGAAGAAAATCTAGAAGTATTTTAGATAAATAAATTGAATGTTATCCCATGGAAGAAGTAGAAGAAACAATATTGGATATTAAAGAGAAAATTGAAAGAAGTCTATATGAATATAGACATTACCACGATAATATAGACTATAACTATCTTTTAGATAACACTAAAAATTTTCTGAAGAAGAGTCAAAAGAAAATATTGAAGTTAAAGGAAATGCTCAAAGAACAAGAAGAGAGTAATAAGACTCAATTACATGGAAAGGAAGAAGAGATCACGAGACTAAAGAATGAAAAAGAATATAAGAAGGTATATGATGATATTAGGAAAATGTTTGAAATTATTGTCCATCTCAAGACCCAAATTGAAGAAGACAAAAGGGTAGAGGAACTATTGAGGGATCAAATAAATGAAAAGGACAAATCATGTCATAAATTAGAAGATGAAGTTGTTGATCTTAGAAATAAAGTAGAGAATTCAAACAAATTCTTGAATAGCTCACAAATCTTTAATGAGATCTTGGAAATTCAACGATCACCAAATGATAAATCAGGTCTTGGATACAAGGGAGAAGTTACACATGTTGAAGAAAGCACCTCAAAGAAGAATGAGGTAAGTCCCTCACTCTCAAAGGATGAAGATAATGTTGCAAGACAACCATCTACAAAAGGAAAGGAAATTTTCAAAAGAATAAACAAAGGAAGACATCAAGAATCCATTTCTACACCTCAAATAAAATGGACACCAATGCAAAGGTATGAAAGAATTTTTCATGGTCAATGTCATTCATGTAATGAATATGGTCACAAAGCTTTAGAATGAAAATCTTATGCAAGAAGAGATAATGGAATATTTCATAACACCATAAGGTGTTGGAGATGTGATCAAGTGGGGCACATTGTTGTTCATTGTCATAGCATGAGATGCTATAGATATGGTGGATTTGGCCACAAATCCCAATATTTTTGGAGCACAAGAAGAAGGTCCATGATGAGGACTTCATATAGCATGACTAGAAGAAGGAATCAAGTAAGGAAGGGAGACATATTTGAAAATATGGAAGCTCAAAGCTCAAGTTCTGAGAAACAGGGACACCTTCAAAAGTGGGTGAAGAAGACTGAACAACCAGAGCATAATGGAATCCTTAAGAGAGGATCCAGTATGACATATATAGAAGCATACGCAGGTGACAGTGCTAACAATTGCATACATACGCAAGTTGACCTTGAATAGGTCACATACATACGCAAGTTGTCTGTGCAATAGGTCATGTATATGTGGTAAAGCCTTGGGAAAGAGGCTATGCACATGGGTTGCATCTTAATGTGATGGTATAACTCTGTGATGCAGGGTCTGAAATAGTTTTTTGCAGGTTCTACAATTGTTTTCTATAGGTTTTGATGTTTACATATTGGATTATTTAATGTGATGATATAAAATTAAACGCTATATCAGATGGGTGGCACTAGCCCATGAGTATGGATTGAGGTTGATCTATTGGGGTGCATGGCTGGTACATGTTTGAATTTAATTGATATATCTTATGATGTATTATTAAAATAATATTTTATGCATGCACTTGGCATATGGTTGGACTACATATTAGAACATGTACTTGGTGAGTTGATGAAGTGATCATGTTGTAGATCACTGATGATCTTTATCTATAGTTGATGCATGATTGATACACTTCTAGTACATTGGTAGAGTCACCTACTAGCAACTCTATTGACACGTGTTTTATGATGGATTTAGAATACATGCATGAGGATTCATCTTGCTATAGTGCATGATCGATGTACTTTCCTGGTACAAGTGGTGATACATGTTGATGTACATGTTTGGTACACTCATATATGGTATATGTTTGGATAATATGACGAGACACTTGATTGATTGAGATACATGATTATTGGTTCATGATGGAGACATATCATGAGTGAAATGACACTTGGTTGACATACCATTAACGGATGCACATGGTTGGACTGTTGGTAAAGAAATATGATTGTTACACCATTGGAACATGTTTTTAGCATTCCATTGATGATATATTATGGCACATTGTATGGTGTTGATGTACACTATTAATGTACATGGGTGTTGTGGATGGTGGGCACACATTTTGGCACATGATGTATTTTTTCATTCATTGACATATCTTTTGCTTCATAATGTTTGGTATGGCATGAGTTTGATGCATGGACAGGTCCAAGGATTGTCATGTGGTAGCATATTGTTCATTTTGCAGAAAATAGAGGGGGAGACATACCCATAGAGGGATTCATTATTCTTCCGATGATTTTATGAAGAAAGAGCCCTATATTTGGAGAAAGAGCATAGAGGCATAGTTCCAGGGGGAGTGATGGTCATAGGGGGAGAATGAGAAATGTATCTTCATCATTACATTAGAGTGAGATCTCTCATTCAAAAGGGGATAGATTATTCATAGGAATATCAAAGGCATTTAGATAGGAGGAGAGTTAGTCAAAGGGGGAGCAGCCCCAAGGGGAGAATGACTCTTTTCCATTGATGTCAAAGGGGGAGAGATAGTCACATTTATGTGGTTGATTATTATTGATGTGCAAAGATAGTCACAGCCATATATGATTGTTGATGTAGAGCATGCCTTGTCTACATGTTGACATCAATGATTGGTGTTGACATCAATGTTGGTATTGACATCAAAGCCGAAGGGGGATATTGTTGGATCATGTTGTCTTTGATGCCAAAGATTGATGTCAAGTGTTTGATTGATGTCAAGTGATTGATGTAAATTGATTGATTGATGCTAAATGATTGATTGATTGATGTATTGTCCTTGATGTGAATGGATATCTGAGAAATTGAATAATAGTCATTGATATGATGCATAGTTGGTTTGATGTAAAGATGAGTCATTATTGTCTTATCATGGTTGATAAGGTGTACAAATGGATGAAATCCAAAGTGGTCCTCTTATGGTGAAATCCCTGACAGGAAGACACTTTATGGTTGATTTATCCTAGAAGTATGGATGGAGAACCCATGCTTATATGTAGAATAATGAGATGAAGATCAGTGAAGTTGTTCGTGAAACTATCCTATATGGATAGTTCTTGTCACTCCATTTCCGATGGTATGTGGAATGTCACATAACTCCTCATAGTTTGAGATTTATGGCCCTACGAAGATGAAGGACCCTCATAGGTTGGCTTGAAGCCCCAAAAGGTCAAATAAGTAAAAGATCTTGCAAAGAAGAAATTATGTTTTAAATGATAAAGTGAAGTGACAAAGTCAAGGAGGATTATTTAAATAATAAAGTGAAGTGAAAAAACAAAGAAGACTATTTAAATCATAAAGTAAGGTGACAAAGTCAAGAAAAAATATTTAAATAATAAAGTGAAGTGACAAAATCAAAGAAGATTATTTAAATGATAACGTAAGGTGACAAATTCAAGAAGGAATATTTAAATTGAATAACTTTCTAATTATGGAAAGTGGCTTACCCTAAAAATGTGGAAAATAGGTTAAGTGACCTAGAAATAGGTGAAGTGGCCTAGAAATGGGTTAAGTGACCTAGAAGTGGGTTAAGTGACCTAGAAGATAGCTACTTGGAGAGTATAAATAAGAGGCAAGGATCTCTTGTGAAATGTACCACTTGTGTATATTTTGTGAGATCTCTTGTGCATCCTTGATCTTGTATTGAAGATATATTCTAAGAGAGAGAACATCTAGAGGATCTCATGGATGCATCAAAGTTTCAGCAAGTCTGAGATTATGATGAAAAAAGTCTCGGATGCTTAGAAACCCTAGATTATGTGTTATATGTGGGCTGCATTGATCTAGGGCACGTACATACATGGGATGTATGAGGACATGGCACGTATAATGAGTGAAGTCATGAAGACTTGTGATTGAGCTCATGACAGGCTCTTGGAGACTGAAACAAGTTCTAGATATGCATTCTATGGGCTCAAATTGCCATAGAAACTATGGTATGGTTACATTATTGTCCTGATGGATACTCTTGCTTGTTGTGTAGTGAATTCTTAAGGAATTCTTGGTATGCTTGTTGTGATGTGGTTTGTGTTGGCTGATAGAGTGAGAAACACTCTTATAATTCAATATTGCTATGATTTCTATAGTGTATTGGTTGTTTATACATGATGAGTAGCATTCATATTGTATGGTTGAGGAGCATGAGTTTTTTGTGGAAGAACATAGAGGTGTTGATATTGGTTATGGTTCAGATAGTACAATGACTGATTAGGGGATCAAATTTTGCTCAAAAATTCAAAGTTCTTGGAATCGCTTCAAACCGGACAAGAGCGTAGGCCTCATCATTGCAAACCCAACGCAACTCATTTTGTCTCAAACAGACGTTGGGAGTGAGAGATATTGCAATCTATTCGTCAAGTCAAACAGGCAAAAAAAAATGATGTTGATTGTATAGTCCGTACAGGCTGACGTGGCAGAGTCGTACGACCGTACGTGTGGAGACGTGGCAGTTATTTATTGGATGACAGGTGGTCGAATGAGGAGTCGACATGTGGCACTATTTGGGTAAGTGATTGGGTGCCACGTGGCCCAATCATGGGCTGCCACGTTGCACCCCAGGATTCGTTGATTGTTATATGTAAAATGTATTGGAGTCCATGGGGTTCGACCCCCGAACCTCCCCTCCACATTATGCCTTCGCAAAGACCGTCCGACCAATGGACCATTGGTTGTTACTTAATATATATGTGAGTTTGTTTATCTTTAAAATCAAAGTTTGTAACCGTTGGCGGGGGGTCGGGACGAGGCTTAGGCCCAGCCCGTGGTCATTTGTTTTTTGCATATGTCCATACCATATATACTATGCACCTAACGATTGGCACAGTGTTTAAACCATAGCCCGTGGTCTTTGTATATGCCATATTACCTTTGTTATATGCGCACGGGATTTGTTTAAAAGTGGTTTACACGGTTTAAAAACTGACCCTCCATGTGTCATTACTTTATTTGGTATTAAAATGGAGCCCTTTTATTATAGCATGAGGTCATGTTATGACCCATATGCCCGAGGTGCTAGGCGGTTAGGGGCTGGTGCAACCTTAACCATCCTAAAGTTTGCACCGTTGGCCCGGTTGCGCCCGATGCTGGGTTTTCACGCTATTTATTGCATGTGTGCCAAGTTCACTTAAAGGGGGTGCAATTTGTAGATGCAAATACAACAAGCTTGAAGGGAGAAACTTCCAGGATGCCTAACTTCTTCGTTTTTCGACCGATTGAGGTGCCAAAAGAGCCCAGACAGGGGTTTTGGGATGCTCTGAAGCCATTGGAGCATTCGGTTTGTCAATTTGAACATTGTAAGACATGTTTTTGAGAACTTTTGAGAAATTAATAATAATGATCCATTGGAAGCTAGACCAGGAGATGTAGCCCAAGAGAGGGGTGAAATCCTTTATCAATTGTTGTGTTTATGTGCTTATGTTCATTGATTATGATGTTGTCTATGAGTATTTTGCATATGTAATCCCTTAATTTATGTGTTGCAAACTGATCCATTTGCTTTAAACACATAACATTTACATTGGAATAATTTCAAGTTTTTCAAGTCTTCTTCAATTTTAGATCAAGTTGGTATCAGAGCACTGGTTTTTGAAGACTTGATTGTTTTCAAGTTTTGTTTCTAATGCTCACAAGGTTGAAACTCACAAGAGGAGAAGTTCAACTTGTGGAGCCAAGTTCTCATCCGACAAGGAGGAAGCATATACCATCACCGCAAGTTTCAAGGAGACATTCACCAAGCATGGCTCATGCAGAAAGTCATGACCGTGTTCCTACCGAAGATGAAGATCTCATAAAGTATGTCATGGAGATGAGAGAGATGATGAATATATTGATGGAAAGGAACATAATGTCGCAAGGTGAAGGCTCCAACCCTTCAATGCATAAGGGAGGCAGTGGTGACAAAACTCCAGACGGAAATGGAGGGAATGGTGCTTCTCCACCACCCTCTCCTCCATCATCATCATCTTCTTCTTCTTCTACCAATTCAAGACCTCTTCTGATTTCTCCAAAGGGGCATGGTAAAACTCCTTCGCAAATTCCTTCATTAAAGCTTGATATAAAATTTGAATTGCCAATATATAATGGAGAAGTTAATGCTGAGAAGTTAGATAATTGGATACGTCAAATTGAAGTATATTGTAGAGTACAAAAAATTCAAGATGATGAAACCAAAATTCAGCTTGCTTCATTAAGATTAGATAGTGCAACACTTATTTGGTGGGAATCCAAGACTCAGGAGGATATGAAAAAGCATGGTAAAATTTTGCTTTCTTGGAATGATTTCATTATCTCAATTAATTTTTTTTTTATCCATTGGAATATAAACAAAAGACAGCTATGGAATGGTAGAATTTTAGACAAGCTAAAGGATAGAGTGTAGAAAGCTTTACTCAGGAATTTAGGAGAAGAGCTTTGGTTTTGGGAGTAGATTTGTCTTCTCAGGAAACTTTGCTCAAATATATTGGAGCTTTGCATAGTTATTTAAGACATACTATAGTGATGTTTAATCCTTCGAATCTAGATGAAGTTTGTGTACAGACTACTCATTTGGAAGCAAGGGGAAGGAACGATACTCATGAGGGTAACAAGAAGACATTTAGCCATGGAGACAAGGGAAAGAAGAAGTTCAGGGGCAGTGGCAGGAAGAATGCTGTAGTGAAGAAAGAGGGAGAAAAGTTCACATGTAAACATTGTTCAAAAGATGGCCATGATCAAGACCATTGTTGGAAGCTTCATCCTGAAAGAAGACCTAAAAAGTTTGGCAACAACAACAAAGGGAAGTCGAAGACTATTGCGATTGTTTAACAGGATTTAGGTTCGGATTCGGGTGATGAAACAAAGATCGCAGCCATGATTTACCAAGGTAATGGTTCAATTGCAAGTACTAGATCTTCAAGTAATACTAATGTCAATGTAAATCAACAAGAGAAAACAAGAATTGAAATTTTTCATATAAGGGTTGTTTCAAAGCATCCTAAGATAGACACTTTATTTGATACTGGATCTCAAGCAAACCTTATTTCTAAAGAAACTATTAAGAAACTTAAGGTGGAAACAAATCCACATCCTAAGCCATACCCTCCTGGTTGGATATGTGATAATTCTAAGTTACAAGTAACAAGAAGGTGTAAACTTAGGTTTTCTATAACTGGAAATTTTGTTGATGAGGTAGAGCTTGATGTGATTCCGTTGGACATCTGTGGTATTGTTTTGGGAAGCCCGTATTTGTACGATAGGAAAGCTATTTTCTATCGTCATGAGAATAAGTATCATTTGTTTAAAGATGGGGTTGAGTACATTGTTAGAGATCACACTAAGAAGATGAATTTATCAATTATAAATGCAGGACAAATGAAGAGGTTAGTTAATGCTAGTAAGAATTTTGTTCTCTTAATGATCAAACCTAAAAATGATGTTGAGAATGAAGCATTTCAAGGTTGTGATGTAAAGTTAAAATCCGATCTATTTGAAGTCGTTAATCAGTATGATGACATGTTTAAAGAACCTAAGGGGTTACCTCCGAAAAGAGGAATCCAACATGAAACTTAGTTACAACAAGATTGTCCACTTCCAAACATTGGTATGTATAGAATGTCAGTTATGGAAAATGCTGAGATTAAAAAAAAATTCAGGAGTTGCTAGACAAAGGGGTTATTGTACCAAGTTCTTTACCATGTGGATCTCCAATTGTGTTAGTTCCAAAAAATGATGGTACATGGTGTATGTGTGTTGATTTCAAGGCTTTGAACAAAATTACAGTTAAGAATCATTATCCTCTTCCTAGAATTGATGATTTGCTTGATGCCAAATATTTCACTAAGTTAGATTTAAGGAGTGGTTATCATCAGATCAGGATTGTTGAGGGAGACACATGGAAGACATCTTTTAAGACTAAGAAAGGTTTGTTTGAATGGATGGTAATGCCTTTTGGACTTTGCAATGCACCTGCTACTTTCATGAGAGTTATGAACGATGTCTTAAGGCCTTTTCTGGATGATTGTGTCATTATCTACTTAGATGATATTTTGATCTTTAGAAAATCTTGTGAAGAGCATATTATACACGTGAAACAAGTCCTTGATTTTTTGAGGAAAGAATAGTTGTTTTTGAAGTTGTCCAAATGTGAATTTGGCAAAACTTCACTTATTTACTTAGGTCATATTGTTGGTGGAGGTGAATTAAAAATTGATCCCTCCAAGGTTAAAGTCATTTTGGAATGGTCTAGACCCAACAATGTGACAGAGGTAAGAAGTTTTTTGGGAGCTTCCCAATATTGGAGAAAGTTTATTACTAACTTTTCGTCCATTGTAGCTCCATTACATGCTGTGACAAGTGTCAAGCAAGTTTTCCAATCGGGAGGCAAGAAACAACAGGCTTTTGATACTTTGAAAGAAAAGATCAGTTCAGCGCCGGTTCTTGCACTTCCAAATTTAAGACAACCTTTTGAAATCCAGACAGATGCAAGTAATTATGCAATGGGAGCAGTTTTACTTTAGTATGGTAAGCCAATTTTTTTTTATTATGAGATGTTTAATGGCGCCGTGATTAATTATCCTACTTATGATAAGGAATTGTATGCATTGGTTCAAAGTGTTAAAAAATGGAAGCATTATTTGTTGGGAAAAGAAACCATTATTCACACCGATCATCAACCTCTGTAATACTTTCAATCACAAACAAAGCTACAACAAGCTAGGCACTTCAGATGGATGGGTTTTCTTCAACAGTTTCATTTGGTTATCAGGTATAAGAAGGGAATTTTTAACAAAGTTGTCGATATGCTTTCAAGGCCTATTATTAGTGCTTCAACTATTCTTAAGAAGAGTCCTATAATGCATGAAGGTTATGTGGAGCAATATGCTTTAGATACTGACTTTAAGTAAGTGTATGAAACATTGTGCCACTCTAAACATGTTGAAGAATTGGATTATCATGTGCATAATAATCTCTTGTATCATCTTGGCAAGTTGTGTATTCCACAGGGGGAAAGAATCAACATCATAAGGGAAGCACATTCTTCTCTTATTGTTGGTCATTTTGGTGTAGGCAAGATAGTGGCTAATTTGCAAAGATATTGCTACTGGCCTAAAATGAATGAAAGTGTTTCATGATATGTTCGAGGATGTTTGTTGTGTGCTACAAGTAAACCTATCAATCGAAAGTTGGGTTTGTATACTCCATGTCCAGTTACTTCTCGACCTTGGGAAAGTATTTCCATGGATTTTGTTGGTGGTTTACCTATGTCGAGACGAGGTCATGATTATCTTTATGCTGTGGTTGATCGATTTAGAAAGATGTGTATTTTGATGCTTTGTACTAAGCAGGTAACAGAAGAACAAACGACATAGTTGTTCTTTCAAAATGTTTGGGTGCATTTTGGATTGCCTAAGTCCATTATTTTTGATCGGGATTCTCGATTTGTTGGAAGTTTTTGGTCGAGTTTATGGGCACTCATGGACACCAAACTTAAAAAGAGCACATATTTTCATCCCCAAATAGATGGTCAGACATAGGTGGTAAATCATACAGTGGTGCATCTTCTTCATGCTTATTGCAACAAGCATCCTAAACTTTGGGATGAACATTTACACTACATTCAACATGCGTACAATCGAGCTAAGCACTCCTCGACGCAAATGTCGCCATTTGAAGCATGTTTTGGCTATTTTCCCAAGTCGCCTTTAGATTTTATCTTTGGGAAAGATATTGTTGTTGATGGTCAATATGACATTGATAGGGCATAGAATTTCATTGAACAAATTTAGTCTATACATCAAGTGGTGGAAGATCAGTTGGAAAAGAGTTAGGCCAACTACAAGACGAGACATGACAAGCATCGTGTTGATCATAGTTTCCAAGTTGGAGAAGAAGTTTGGTTGTACATCATCAAGGAGAGGCTTAAAGTAGAAGGTAAAAAGTTGAAACTGATTCAATATGGTCCTTTCAAGATTATCGACAAGATTGGTAACAATGCTTTTCGTTTAGATTTGCCTCCTTATTTGCAAATGTATGCAGTTGTTAATGTTGAGAATTTGAAGTTGTATGAGCCTCCATTGATTGATGATTAAGGAGAGCATGTTCAGATTCCTTCCATAGATGATTTTTCTCCAGAGTATCTAACAGAACTGCAGGAAGACACCATCCTTGACAGGAGAATGTGAACTTCAAAATGAGGAAATGTGGAGTATTTGCGAGTTGGTCTTAAAGGGACGAATCCAAGCAAAGCCAAGTGGATTGAGGTTGGAAGGGTGAGGGAACTTTACCCTCATTTTCACATAGACTGAAAATAGTCTTTTGGAGGTCCAAAAGCTTCCCAATGGGGAGGTGTGATCAGGGGATCAAATTTTGCTCGAAAATTCAAAGTGCTCAGAATCGCTTCAAACTAGACGAGAGCGTAGGCATCGTCGTTGTGAACCCAACGCAACTTGTGTCGTCTCAAACGAACGTCGGGAGAGAGAGATATTGCAATTTGTTCGTCAAGTCGAACAGGCAAAAAAAAATGATGCTGACTGTACAATCCGTACAGGCTAATGTGGTGGAGTTGTACGACCATACGTGTGGTGATGTGGCAGTTATTTATTGGATGATAGGTGGTCGAATGAGGAGTTGACATGTGGCACTGTTTGGGAAAGTTATTGGGTGCCACGTGGCCCAATCATGGGCTTCCACATGGCACCCCAGGATTCGTTGATTGTTATATGTAAAATGTATTGGAGTCTGTGGGGTTTGACCCCCGGAACTCCCCTCCACATTATGCCTTCGCAAAGACCGTCTGACTAATAGACCATTGGTTAGTACTTAACATATATGTGAGTTTGTTTATATTTAAAATCAAAGTTTGTAACCGTTGGCGGGGGGTAGGGTCGGGGCTTAGCCCCGACCCGTGGTCATATGTTTTTTGCATGTGTCCATACCATATATACTATGTACCTAACGGTTGGCGTAGGGTTTAAACCATAGCCCGTGGTCTTTGTATATGCCATATGACCTTTATGATATGCGCGCGGGATTTGTTTAAAAGTGGTTTACACAGTTTAAAAACTGACCCGCCATGTGTCATTACTTTATTTGGTATTAAAACATAGCCCTTTTTATTATAGCGCGAGGTCATGCTATGACCCATATGCCCGAGGTGTTAGGCGGTTAGGGGCTCGCGTGCCCTTAACCATCCTACGGTTTGCACCGTTTGCATGGTTGCGCCCGGTGCTGGGTTTTCATTCTATTTATTGCATGTGTGCCAGGTTCACTTAAAGGGGGTGCAATTTGTAGATGCAAAGACAACAAGCTTGAAGGGGGAGACTTCCAAGAGGCCTAACTTCTTCGTTTTTTGACCAATTGAGGTGCCGAAAGAGCCCAGAAAGGGGTTTTGGGATGCTTTGAAGCCATTGGAGCAGTCAGTTTGTCAATTTGATCATTGTAAGACATGTTTTTGAGCACTTTTGAGCAATTAATAATAATGATCCATTGGAAGCTGGACCAGAAGATGTAGCCCAAGAGAGGGGTGGACTCCTTTATCAATTACTGTGTTTATGTGCTTATGTTCATTGATTATGCTAATTTCTATGAGTATTTTTCATATGTAATCCCTTAATTTATGTGTTGCGAACTAATCCATTTGATTTAAACACATAACATTTACATTGCAATAATTTCAATTTTTTCAAGTCTTCTTCAATTTTAGATCGGTGACAATATCAAAAGTGGATGTGACAGAAGAAAAAGAGTCTAAACGACCAAAAAGATGAAGTTTTAGAAACCCTAGTTTCCGAAAGAATACGCTGGGTGCAATGAGCCAAAGTGCCTACATATGCAACTTGCATTACTAGTAGGGTGCATACACACGCGTGTTGAATTAACGATAGGTCGCGTACCTGTTGACATATTGACATCTATTGAGGATGTTTTCCTCATATCAGTTGGTGCTGAGGGTGTAAGTTGAGTCTTGCATTATAGAGCTTGTGCTCTTGTAGAGTTATACTCTATTCAGTTGTTGTTGATAACCCAAGGATTAAAGTCCGTGATAAAATGAAAATTGTACATACATCTTGTGTTCCTTGAGTTCCTTGTGATGATGATTTGTTGATGATATATTGAAGATATATATTGTTGATATATGTTCACATTTAACTGGTTATAAATCATAGTAATAAGTAATAAGTAAGTGGTGATTGCCAACTAAGAAGTTTGTGAAAAGGAATTTTTGGGAAAAAGAGCCCTAGACTATTCAGCCCCCCCCTCTCAGTGTAGTCGGTGTGTCCAACAATGTTAATGCAAGAAGATTATGTACTTGCCTATTAATCACAGAAAATAAAAACTCATGAAGAAAATTATGCAAATCATGATTTAGAATTTACTAATATTGTGCATGCTTTAAAAATGTGGTGAAACTACCTATTAGGGAGGAAGTTTTTGTTGAAAACAACTAATGTTAGTCTTAAACAGGTTTTCAACCAGAAAAACTTGAATGGAGGACAAACTAGATTCTTGGATTTCCTAAGTGAGTATGATTTTGAAATAAAACATATCAAAGGAAAATAAAATAAGATGTCGTATTCCCTTAGTAGGAAAATAAATGCAATTTCTGGTAGCAATATACAATCTGATTTGAAACAAAAAAAAATACACCAACAACAGAAAATGATGAAAATTACAGGAAAATTCAAGAAAAATGTCAAAGTAATAATCCAGTAGAGGGAGAATCAAAATTCAACAACAATCAGGAAGGTTTAGTGTTGTACAAAAACATAATTTGTGTTCCAAACAACACATAATTAAAGAAATTGATATTAACTGAAGTACACAAGAAACCTTATTTAGGTCGCCCAAGTTATCAAAAGACTATAAAAACATTTAAGAAATCATATTTTAGTCTTGGGACAAAAAAAAAAGTAGTTGAATATTTGGCTAGTTGTTTTGAGCACAAACAAGTTGAAACTGGGCACTGTCACCTAGCTGGATTATTGCATCCCATACTCATTCCTAAGTGGAAGTGGGAAGTGATTATTATTGATTTCATTACATGATTACCTACCATGAAGAAGAAAAATGAGTCTATCATGGTAGTAGTATATATAGTCTCAAAAGATGCATAATTTATTCTGGTAAAACCTACTCACAAGGCCATAAACATTGTAGAACTTTTCATGAAGGAAATTTTTAGATTGCATGGTTTACCAAAAACTATCATCTCATATAGGGATACAAATTTCACTTTGAATTTTTGGAAGTGCTTGTTTAGTGTTTTGGACACTCAATTGAGTTCTAGCACCACACATCATCCTCAAACTGACGGTCAGACCATAAGGACTAACCGAATTGTAGAGGATATGTTGTCGATGTATGTAATGGATTTCCCCACAAAGTGGGAATATTAACTTCATCTAGTTGAATTTTCATATAAAAAATGTTATTATACATCATTAAAAATGATTCCATTTCAGACAATATATGATAGGATGTTCCAAACACCTGTTATTGGGACAATCCGGATGACAATTATTTTGGGTCCCAAAATGTTTAAAGAAATGGAAACAAGTGTTTAGAAATTAAAAGAGAATTTGAAAAGTGCACAGGGTAGACAAAAGAGTTTTCTATACTTGAAAAGGAAACATACATAATTCAATATAGGATATCATGTCTATTTAAAAGTTAAACCCATAAACCATTCTTTCAAATTGGGAAAGAGTTCCAAGTTGTCACCATGATATTTTGGCACATTTGAAGTGCTTTCCAGGGTAGGGCTGGTGGCTTATCTTCTTACACTACCAACCAATTTAAAAGTACATAATATACATGATGTAACTCATATTGTAAGTTGCAATGTGATCTGCATGGAACTAGAAGATGAGTTCCAACTGGAACTGGTATGCATTCTCGACAAGAAGGGAACTTTGTTGTGGAGTTGATTTATCGCCCAGGTTAAAGTGTAGTGGAGGCACTTTAATCCTCAAGAGGCCACTTGGGAAATGAAAGAAATCATAAGGAAGGATTATCCATTCTTGGTCTAGAGTTGATATGATCATATTGGAACATCGAGGATGGTGTTCAGATCAAGAGGGGGAGGATGTAATGTAGCTCCATTTATAAACATTTGAATATTTTTAATTTTGATTATTTATGGTGAGAAAAGTTTTGAGAAAATGACTTATGATAAAATTATATCATCCTAGACATTGAGGATGAGGAATATTTTTGTAAATATTATTGTTGGATTGTGTTGTCATTGATGCCAATGGTTTTGTTGATTGATGTCAAAGGATTGATGTCAAGTGATTAAGTGATTGATTGATGTCAAAGGATTGATTGATAGGCTTGATAGATTGATGATTGATGAACAATGTATATGTATTGTCCTTGATGAGAATGATAGATATCAAGTGGAAACCAATCGTTGAAAATGGGTCAATAAGTTATCATTGATATGATGCATAGATGAATATGGATCAATGAGTTTTCATTGATACATGATGAAGATGTATTCTTTTATATATGATGCATAGTTTGTTTGATGTAAAGATGATTCATTATTTTCTTTTCATGCTTTATAATAAGTACAAATGGATGAACTCGAAATTGGTCCCCTTATGGTGAAATCCCTCACAAGAAGACGCTTTGCGGTTGAGTTGTTGTTGAGAGAACCCATGCTTGTATGTGGAATAATGAGATGAATATTAGTGATTTTGTTGGTGAAACTATCCTAGATGGATAGTTCTTGTCATTCCATTTCCGGTGGTATGTGGAATGTCACATAAATCCTCACAGTTTGAGAGTTATGACCCTATGAAGTTGAGGACCCCGATATGATGGCTTGAAGGCCCATAAGGTCAAAAAAGTCAAAGTGCTTGAGAGGAAGAAATTATTATTTATATGATAAAGTGAAGTGACGAAATCAAGAAATATTATTTAAATGATAAACTAAGGTGACAAAATCAAGAAGGAATATTTAAATGATAAAGTGATGGAGAAATTTCTATTTATGGAAAATGGTTAGCCCTAAAATGAGGAAAATAGGTTAAGTGACCTAGAAATGGGTTAAGTGACCTAGAAGTGGGTTAAGTGATCTAGAAGATGAATAGTATAAATAAGAGGCTAGGATATCTTGTGAAAAGCACATTTTGGGAGTATCTCTTGTGTATCTTTTCTGTGTATCTCTTGAGCATGATTGAAGATCTATTTTGAGAAAGAGAGCGTGAGGAGGATCTTATGGACACATCAAAGTTTCGGAAATGTCTAAGATCTTCACGAAAAAAGTATCAAATCATTAGAAAACCTATCTTATGAGGTATACATTGGCTATAATAGGCCAAGGCACGTATACACATGGGTTGTATGAGGACAGGGAGCGTACAGTGGATAAAATCAAGGAGATTTGTGTTTGAGATGATGAATGGGTATTGAAGACTGAAGTAGGTTCCATATCTTCATTCTATGAACTCAGATATGTGACTGAGACTCTGGTATGGTTATATTATTGTCTTGATGGATGCTAGTGATTGTTGTGTTCTAAATTCTTAGGGCATTCTTGGTATGAATGTTATGATGTGGTTTGAGTTGGTTGATGGAGTGAGCAACACTCTTATGATTCAGTATTGGTATGGTGGCTATAGTATACTGGTTGTTTACACATGTTTGATTAGAATTAATATTGTATGATTGAGAAGCATGAATAATCTATTGGAGAGATTGGATGTGTTGTTACTGGCTGGAGATCAATTTGGAAAGTGAAAGGAAGAAGAGAATGTAATTGATGGTTGCAGAGGATCTGAGCATGTGAAGAAAAAAAAAAACCTAGTTGTTGATAAGTATATGCATGCTGCATTATAGACTTGCCATGTACATATGATGGTTGTAGTGAGCCAAGGTGCATACACACGCAGGATGCACTATTGACAAGTCGTGTACCTATGATAGATTGATATCTATGGAGGATTGTTGCCTCATCTCAGTTGGTGTTGAGGATGTAAGATGAGTCTTGCATATAGAGATGGTTCTTTTGTAGAGTTGTACTCTATTCAATTGTTGCTAATAAACCCCAAGGATTGCAGTCTGTAATAAAAAGAAAATTTTACATACATCTTATGTTCTTTGTGTTCCTTGTGGTGATGACTTATTGATGATATATTTTGTTGATATATGTTCACATCTAACTGGTTATAAATGAAAACAATGAGTAATCAGGAAATGTTGAATGCTAACTAATGACTTTTTTGTAAGAGGGAATTTTTTGAAAAAGATCCCCACACTCATTCACCCCCCCACTGAGTGTGGTACTTGTGTCCAACAATTGGTATTAGAGCATGCCTTCACTATAAGCCTTAACAAGATTGGAGGAGATCCGTGGACACACAAACGGATGATGAAGTTCCAATCCTTGATGAGGAAAACTATTCTACTTGGAGAATAGAGATGAGAGTCAATTTGAAGGAAATGGGAATAGGTATTTTGAAGGAAACCATTGGTGGATCAGTTTCATTGAATAACAAGTCAAAGTATTCAGCTCTAAGGGTAGGAAAGAAGAAGATGCAATGGCTCTCAAGACAATTTTTAGTGGACTCTCAATCCCTAGAAAAGAGATCATAGGACAATGCAATTCCTCTAAGGATCTATGGCTAAAGCTAGAGGATACATATCAAAGAAAAAATGAATACCTTGAAGACAACTCCATCAAGAAGAATGAAGGTAAAGAATCTCCAAAACCTTTTGATTGCATTATTTCTAAATGTGAAGTTGGTAAAATTGAAGATATTGAGAACATTCCAAATGAAGGCAAAGAATCATGTGATGATGTTGGAAAAAAGGAAGATCTTGAAGACAATTCAAATGAAGGTAAAGAATCTCCACAAACCCTTGATTGCAATAATTCAAAATGTGATGATGTTGAATTTTTCTCTACTAGTGAAGAAGATCTAGAAGTAGTTTGTATAGAATCATTTGATTATTATCCCATGGAAAAGGTAGAAGAAAAACTATTATATCTTAACGATAAAGTTGAAGAGGGTCTATATGAATATAGAAATGATCACTATTATATATACTATATCTATCTTTCAGATAACACTAAGAAGTTTCTTAATAAGAGCCAAAAGTACATCTTGAAGTTGAAGTAAATGCTCAAGGAACAAAAGGAGAGTAATAAGACTCAAGTAGATGAAAAGGAAGAAGATACCACAAGACTAAAGAATAAAAAATAAGAAAGGGAGGTAGATGATGAGATTAGAAAAATTTTTGAAACTATTGTCCATCTCAAGACCCAAATTGAAGAAGCCAAAAGGATAGAGGAACTGTTGAAGAATCAAATGAATGAAAAGGAAGAGTCATGTTGTAAGTTAGAATTTGAAATTGTTGATCTTAGAAAGAAAGTGGAGAAGTCAATTCTTGAATAGATCACTAATCTTGAATGAGATCCTGGAAAGTCAAAGATCACCATATGATAAATCAGGTCTTGGATACAATAAAGAAGCTACACATGCTGAAGCAAGCACCTCAAAGAAGCATGAGGTAAGTCCCTCAAAGGATGAAGAAAATGTTGAAAATAAACCATCTACACAAGGCAAAGAAAAATTCAAAAGAACAAAGCAAGGAAGACATCAAGGAGCTATCCTTGGGACACCAAAGCAAAGGTATGAAAGTATTTTTCATGGGAATTATTATTCATGTAATGGATATGGTCACAAATGTTTTGAATGTAGATCTTATGAAAGGAGATATAATGGAAGATTTTATAACACCATGAGGTGTTGGAGATGTGATCAAGAAGGACACATTGTTGCTCACTGTAAAACCATGATGTGCTACAACTGTAGTGGATTTGACCACAAATCCCAGGATGGCTGGAACACAAGAAGAAAGTCCATGATGAGGACTTCACATAGCATGACTAGAAGAAGGAATGAAGTAAGTAAGGGAGACATCTTTGAAAATATGGATGCTCAAAACTCAAGTTCTGAGAAACAAGGACACCTTCAGAAGTGGGTGAAGAAGACTAAGCAAATAGAACATAATGGAAGACTAAAGGGAAGATCAAGTGTGTCATCTACTGAAGCGTACATGGGCAACAACGATAACAGTCACACACATATGTAGACTAACCTTAAATAGGTGATGTACATATGTGATTTGTCTATTAAGTAGGCCACCTATATATGGTAAGGCCTTGGGAAAAGGCAATTCACATGGGTTGCAGCTTGATGTGATGGTATAACACTCTGTTGCAGGGTCTGACATTATTTATTATAGGTTCTGAAATTGTTTTCTGTAGATTTTCATGATTCTATATTGGATTATGTAATATGATGATAAAAATAATGAAAGACTATCTTGGATGCATGGCACTAACCCATGAGTATGGATTGAGGCATTTTCTATTGAAGAACAATGTTGGTTATGACAGTGAAGTTATGGAACCTTGGTTATGTGATATATCTTGAGATATCATTGATCTATTGAAGCATACTACTAGTACATGTGTTTTTGTATGCTTAGTATTTGTTGTAGTGAATGGAGGATCTATGATGATTTGTTGGTGTACATGGTTGGTACATATTTTGAGTTTCACTGATATATTTTATGATGTATTATTGGAGTCTTAAATGTTGGAAAACTTGATGCATGCATTTGACATATGGATGGGATAAATATTGGTACATGTAGTTGGTGAGTTGATGAGGTGATCATGTTTCACATCATTGATGATCTATAATTGATGCATGATTTGTAGAGGCACCTACTAGCAGTTTGATTGGCACATACTTTATCATGGAGGATTTGGCATACATGTGTGAGAATTCATCATGTTGTGGTATTGGTGCATGGTTGATATACTTGCTTGGTACACTCATATATGGAATATTCTTCATGATATTACACCATTGGTATTACTTGATTATCACAACAAATTGGTATTTTTTTGAGATACATGGTAGATGCACATTGTTTGGCATATTGATAGATGCACATGGCTGGCATAATTGGTATATGCACATGGTTGGCATAATTGGTAGATTCACATGTTGGCATATGGTTGATACATTCCATGGATGATATATTATTGCACATTGTCTAGTATTTATGTATATGGTTGACGTACATGGGTGTTATGCATGGTGGGCACACAATTTCGTACAAGATGTATGTGGTTGATATTTTGCTCATGATTCTCTATTTCATTATTGACATATCATTTGCTTCATGATGTTTTGTATTGCATACATTTGATGCATGTACAGGTCCAAGGATCGTCATGTGGTAGCATACTTCTCATATTGCATACCTAGAAAAGAGCCCTATCTTTGAAGAAAGAGCACATAGGCATAATTCCAGGGGGGGCGATGGTCACAAGGGGAGTATGAGAAATGTATCTTCAACATTGCATCAGAGTGATATCCTTTGTTCAAAAGGGGAGAGATTATTCAAAGGAATATCAAAGGCATTCAAGGAGGGGGAGCAGCCCCAAAAGAAGAATGGCCCTTTTCCATTGATGTCAAAGGGGGAGAGATGGTCACATTGATCTGATTGATGTTTCATAATGCAAAGAGATAGTCATATTGATTACTCTTGATGACTCTTGATGTAGAGCATGCCTTGTCTACATTTTGACCCTTGTCTACATTTTTACATCAATGATTGGTGTTGACATCAATGTTGGTATTGCCATCAATACCAAAGGGGGATATTGTTGGAACATGTTGTCATTGATGCCAATGGTTTGATTGATTGATGTCAAGTGATTAAGTTATTGATTGATGTCAATGGATTGATTGATAGGCTTGATAGATTGATGATTTATGAACAATGTATATGTATTGTCTTTAATGAGAATGATAGATGTCAAGTGGAAACCAATCGATGAAGATGGACCAATAATTTATCATTGATATGATGCATAGATGAAGATGGATCAATGAGTTGTCATTGATACATGATGAATATGGATTCTTTGATATATGATGCATAGTTTGTTTGATGTAAAGATGATTCATTATTTTCTTGTCATGGTTGATAAGAAGTACAAATGGATGAACTCCAAAGTGGTCCCCTTATAGTGAAAGCCCTCATGGGAAGACGCTTTGTGGTTGAGTTGTTGTTGAGAGAACCAATGATTGCATGTGGAACAATGAGATGATTATCAATAATTTTGTTGGTGAAACTATCCTAGATGGATAGTGCTTGTCATGACATTTCCAGTGGTATGTGGAATGTCACATAATGCCTCACGGTTTGAGAGTTATTAATCTACGAAGTTGAAGGAACCCGATATGATGGCTTGAAGACCCATAAGGTCAAAGAAGTCAAAGTTCTTGTGAAGAAGAAATAATTATTTAAATGATAAAGTGTTGTGACGAAAGCAAGAAAGATTATTTAAATCATAAAGTAAGGTGACAAAATCAAGAAGGAATATTTAAATGATAAAGTAATGGAGAACTTTCTATTTATGGAAAATGGTTAACCCTAAAATGAGGAAAATAGGTTAAGTGACCTAGAAATGGGTTAAGTGACCTAGAAGTGTTAAGTGATCTAGAAGATGAAGAGTATAAATAAGAGGCTAGGGTCTCTTGTGAAAAGTACATTTTGGGAGTATCTCTTGTGTATCTTTTGTGTGTATCTCTTGAGCATGATTGAAGATATATTATGAGAAAGAGAGCATGAGGAGGATCTCATGGACACATCAAAGTTTCGGAAATGTCTGAGATCTTGACAGAAAAGTCTTGGAGCTTTAGAAACCCTAGTTTTTTAGGTATACGTGGGTTGTAATAGGCCAGGGAACATACACACATGGGCTGTATGAGGACAGGGCACGTACAATGGATAAAGGCATGGAGATTTTTGTTTCAGATGATGAATGGTTGTTGAAGACTGAAGCAGGTTCTAGATGTGCATTCCATGATCTCAGATCTGTCACTGAGACTCTGGTGTGGTTATATTATTGTCTTGATGGATTCTAGTGCCATTTGTGTTGTGAATGCTTAGGGAATTCTTGGTATGACTATTGTGATGTGGTTTGAGTTGGTTGATGTTGTGAGAAGCACTCCTATTATTCAATATTGATATGATGTCTATAATATACTGGTGTTGGCAGCCAAACCATTTTTTTTTCGATTGCTCTCAAAAGCTGCCTACACCCCTTGTCATATTATGGCAAATCATTGTTGCATTGTGCTAATAGACATTCGTCTCATCTTTACGACCATTACAATTCAATTTCGACCCAGTTTTCACAACTGCAAGTGTGGAAACACTTCTTTCGTTGATTAGATTGTCGTCGTCTTTGGTTGATACTTGATCACTCGTTTATCACATGATTACTAAATGTTGTATCAGACTTATGTTCTTGAGAATTATCTTACCTTGATTGCGCATTTGGATATATTTCACTGTTGAATCTTTGGGCATGAAAGTTATTGGTCTTGTTCTGATCTTATGAAAATTGTG
>ML780102.1:373527-410236 GCA_009831015.1 Picea engelmannii
TCAATACATTGACACTTTGTTCTAAGTTTTGTATATCATTTTGGTTTCTGGTTTAGTATCACTTTGCTGTCTAAATCAAATTCAAGTGATATAATTTCTTATTATTATGCATACCTTGTTACTTCCAATTTGATAAAAGACATAACCGTTTACGGATTCAGTTTATGAATGATAGCTTTGTCTTCTTTATGAATTGAATTATCATATATGAATTTGCTGTATAGTAGGTTTCCCTCTTGCATGAATTCATAATCTGAAGACTGTTATGATTTCTTTTATGTCTTGTTTGTCCTGTAACTTACTTCAGGAAGCATTATAGCTGATCCTTTGCGAAAATCTTAAGGGCTTAATGGTGTGAATTTCTTCCTCCAATTAGCTTACGAAGCAATCATACACAGGACAGACTTGGAGCGTATCCAGGTCAATTAGTTAGGTGTTTATTATTTATGTTAAATAGTTTAATATAAAAGTTAGTTTAATTAGATTTATATTACATTGTTTAATATCCGTAAGATAGATTAGATTGTTTAATTTCAGTAGTTTTTTTTTCCTTTTCATAAAACATAAAAGATAAAAAAGAGATTCTTGGCTGTCTTAGGGCAGCGAACACATGAGTTTTGCAGGTTTTAATCAAATCTGTAGTTTCTCCATAGTGTACATTTTTGAATAAGGAATAACATAGCTGATAATTAGGCAGTTGATTTGAGTTATTATAATCATAGTTAGTATCTTGTAAATATATAATAGTTAGTAGTTTATTTAGTTAGATTAGTTTGTTTTAGTTTGTTTTATTAGTTTCTAGTTTCCTTAGTTTAGATTATTTTAGCTCAGATCACTTTCTCTTTGGTTTCCTTACGAGACCTCAGAGCGGCCAACGAAGCCGTTAAACTCGTCAGGGTGGTCCATACCAAACGGCTTGGGTTATTTAGACAACCCTGGACCGGTTCCACTCTCCCAGTTGACGGATGGATTGTTTCGCCCGTCAACAACTGGTTGTTTACACATGTTTGAGTGGCATTCATATTGTATGATTGAGAGGAATGAATAATATATTAGAGAGCTTGGATGTGTTATGACTGGCTAGAGATCAATTTGGACAGTGAAAGATAAAAGAGAATGTAATTGTTGGTTGCAGAGGATCTGATCATGTGAATAAAATCAAAACCCTAGTTGTTGAGAAGTATACACATGTTTCATTATAGACTGGCCACGTACATATGCTAGTTGTAGTGAGTTGAGGTGCGTACACACGTGGGATACACTAATGACATGTCACATACCCGACACAGATTGATATTTGTGGAGTATTGTTGCCTTGTCGTAGTTGGTGTTGAGGATGTAAGTTGAGTCTTGGATATAGAGTTGGTGCTCTTGTAGATTTGTACTCTATTCAGTTGTTGTTGGTAAACCCCAAGGATTGTAGTCCGTAATAAAAAGAAAATTGTACATACATCTTGTGTTCTTTGTATTCCTTGTGGTGATGACTTATTGATGATATATGTTGTTGATATATGTTCACATCTAACTAGTTATAAATGAAAGAAATGACTAATGAGTAGATGTTGAATGCTAACTAATGAGTTTTATGTAAGAGGGAAGTTTTTGAAAAACGACCCCACACTCATTCACCCCCCCTCTAAGTGTGGCAGGTGTGTCCAACAATTATTTCAATTTATTGTATTTAAACTAGAGACAAACTAACTAGAGTATCAAGTTACAAAAAGAGTAAATTATTATTCCATGGGAGAGTGAAAAGGACAAAAAAAACACCAGAGTAAATTTTGTCCATGAGGACAATTGTAAACCTAGTCCCAAATATGTGGTCGGTGAGGGGACAATCGAACACAAATTTAGCCTAATAATATTCACTAGGGTTAGAGATAAGGCTAACTTGGAGAGGAGACCTAGGAAATCTATCATTCTTCTTGGTAAAACAAGAAAAAGGACAAGTGTTATAGAAAATGTTTCCTCAGGCCATACAAATTTCTTGGATGGTCTTTCCATTTCCTTATGTAGACTTCAAGTCCCTTGTTGTACCTTCCAGAGCCAAAATAATCATATTTTTCCACATATATGCACCCTACCAGTTAGATAGCATGCGTATAACCAGGTTGCACCACTACAACCCCTGTACCTCGGGTTTTGTGCTCAAAATTAAAAATTGTGTTGGGTTTTCATGTCACATCACCAGATCCATGATCCTTGACCTTCCATATACTGGAAACATTCTGAATCGGCCCTTAAGTTCCACTTGAAGGCTATAAATTGATCCATGTCACATTTCCATGTCACATTGAGTCTCAATCCCTTTATTCTTTAAAGTATGAATGCATTGTTCATCCCCCAAGATCTTCCTTCTTTGATGGAGAACCTCATTGTCTCCTTTATATGAGATTTCCTTTGGTGGAGGATTGAAGTCGTGGATGCCAAACTATAAGGGACTTAGTTTATTTGTTCTGATACGTGCCGACATAGAAGTTTGCGATTTTTATACTTCTATTGATTATTTTAATAGAAATACTCTTTTCTCGTCCAATTGATATCTTGAAAATATTTTAATTATTATTCCATGGGCGTATTTGTCATGTATGTTAATGGATTATGTTATTTTATATGCTAACGTTATATATTTCATCCTCCTTCTTGAAGTATTGAGACTATAGTCAGTTCCTGCTTTCTCATTATAAGCCTCTTAGCTCAACAATTTTCATCACTATCCAGGAAGAGCATTCTTTATATCCTCTGCATCTTGACACCTTGTACCCTAAGAGGAAACATTCCCCCTAGTGTCCATTCCCCACATGAGCTTCCTTGCATCGAGCATAGGTACCTTCCACTGTTTAGAGCTAGTTTCTTTCTCACGACACTCGTTTCCTCCCCTGTATCATAGAATTCATTTTCCTATGAAAAAACAAAAAAAAAGAAAGGCGAGAACAAAATATTATCTCATATCGCCAACAATTGTGTCACCTTTGAACAAAGAACAAAATTTTCATTCCACTTGTCATCCAAAGTTTTGGTTTAGCATGACCATAGGAAGCTTAGCTCGTTACTTAAAGTTTAATCCTTTGACCGGTTATTCTTCTAGTCCCTATGGAGAGTTTGATTGATGCTTCCTGCATCAAAAAGTTTCATCATCAGGTATATGCTACCAGATTCCTCCATATGTCTCATGCTCTTGTTCAAATGAAGTCTATAAGCCTGTGTTGGCCATTTCTTAGAAATCTTGACTTTGCATGTCGACCATAGCCTTAATGTGTCTCGGAGTTAAATAAAGTTGTAGTCCTACCGTGCACCTTGGTTCTAATTTCATTATGGGTAGGTAAACATGAATTGAATAGTTCACATATCGTCATTGGTCGTTGATTAGGGGGTTTCCTTTGTATTCGATGGTAATAAATCTATTCACACATTGGAATTCATGTAGTGTGTTGGATTCCAATAGCATTATCAATGGTTTCATCTCCTTTGTCTGTAGTCTTCCTTATTGGCTTCTATTCATAGGGTATTTTCAAGCACGACTTGCATCTAGTGCATTCGAAAGACACACAAGGTTGTTGGTTCATGGACATCCTCTTCATTTGAGTTCCTCCAAATCATCAAGATATTTCTTTGTACCTCATGTTGACTAATGAGAGATGCCTTAATGCTCTCCTTTTAGTGGGTTTCCTTCCATAGACTTCACCTCATCTATTCTGGAAATGAGACCTATATTCCTATGAGTACCTAGAGGATTGTAGTCATTAATGGTAGGCTCTCCCACCATCGACAGTTGGGAATACATCATTGTCTTCTGATCGATTAATTCTTCAAGTGTTAAACCTCAACACCTTTATTCACACTTGTAAGAATGTACTCGGTGCCTTGATACATACCTTCATTATCGATAGGTTGTCTAACATTCATTAACGGTATACCTTAATGACCAATAATCAAACGAAGTCTCATTGTGTTCGACATCAAATCCTCTATTCACATAATGTGGAATTGCACCTTTGGCATATACTATAGAAGAAATTTAGATTATAGTAGCAGTATTCTTATTATGTTACTGTCTTTCATTGGAATATAACCTATATGACTTCAGTGAACATGGGAGATCAGATTGTACTCCATTGTATACAGATATCTTCAGATTAATTTTGAGACTGGTTTTCTACTGGGACTTGTTCATGTCTATGACAACCTATGGCATGTGTCTATTTTGTATTTCCTATTCATGGCCATGAACAACTATTTGGTGTATTTCCACATGGATCTGCAGTGTAATTCAAATTGGAAGCCATCTATACAAAGTCATTATGTATTGTAATATTCTCACTAGAAACTAGCACTTCCATATGAGTCTCCATTACTCCACTTCTTGGAATTATAATGTATTTTGGTCATCTCAAATACTCCTCTAACCTCACACATTAGGGGGAATTTGTTATAGAAAACTTTTCCTCACCGGATATAACTTTCTTGGATGGAATTTCCATTTCCCTATGTATACTTGAAGTCCCTTGCATTTCCCCGGCCCTCCAAAGGTTGGACAATGCTACCAACACTTATGATTTTAGCCCTTTAAAGCTCTGATACAAAAATGTAACATCCTCAACCCTCGAAAGGTCGGTCAATGCTGCCAAGACTTATATAACAAGAATTTATATAAATTCAATACATTAACACATAGTAAGCACACAATTACTTCTATCATACATAATCCATGGAATTAACAATAATTCATATGCACAACAATAAACATCATCGCAACGGAATACATGATAATATTGCAAGCATCACAAACATGCATTTAAAAGATGAATTTAAACACATGCATATTCTTATCTTTGAACCTCCTAGCCTTAGACCACATTGCTCATCACTCTTAGAAGTAGGTCACCCCTGAGTTGGGACTAAGCTCCACTGGCAGGGAATCCTAGGCTAGGCAAGGTCAACGGGAAGACACCCAGTTACAAAGGAAGGATTTTCTCCCAGGAGTCACTTATACCCACGACTCACGGACTCTCATTCCCTACATGCTTGTCCCACCCCAAGAGTATACACCTTCACTATAACCAAGAAAATCCTTTGGATGCTAACCTCCCTTGCCTTGGGGTTCAACAACAGACCAGACCGGAAGTCTCAGAGTTCTGCAGCAACTACAGGACCCCTTCCATGAGTTCTTACTTCATCAACACAATCTCTCACCTAGAGAGAGTTTCTCACAGGTTTGGAAACCTATTATTGTGACCAATTCCAACACAGTGAGGACACAATAGCAAGGTTTAATAACACACAGTAAATGGAAGCAACCTCACATAATCAGGACTATGATGCCACAAACTTGCATTGGGATAGCACAACACAAACCATACAAATCCGGGTTTCTCCATCATGCAACGTGTAATAGACTCACGGTTATGGTTTAGGGATTGCGTAAGGGTGCACAAAGATCTCATGCACAGGCTTGAATTGTCCAGGTAAGGGATCTGAAAAGAACACCAGACAGAGGTCAATCATGGACAATCACGAGTTCAGACGGAGGATGGTGAATTGGAAGGTCAAACCCCTGGACTTAGGTGACGTCTGGTCAGATGCAGACCACCAACATGACTTATTCCTATGGTTTTGACTACATGCACCTGGGTCGACACATGTCACCAATGAAGCTGCATGTGCTCCATCAACATGAGTTCCTCTCCAGGAACTTAGGAAAAAACATATACATTTACACAGTACTTTGGAATAATAATAAACTATTATACCCAAGGGCTTAAATCCCAAGCTTAACCCCTCTTTCTTACCTTTCAACCCCCTCTCCCTTATCCATGATTTGTGGAAGCTTAGTCCCCCATCACTCATTTATCGTGGTTGGTCCACATGGAGAGATGTTTATATTTTATTAATAATGTGCATAATTACATGTACCAAATCAAGTTCCTCACCTTTAACACTTAGGCTCTCTGACCTAATAAACACATAAGCCTACGAGCTTAACAATACTCGGCTCACCAGCCTACAAAAACATGATTTGAAATTTTAACCTGAATGAAAACTATATATAATATATATGTAAACCAACAACTATATATATGTGTGTGTGTGTGTGTGTGTGTAAACCAAGAACTATTTAGAAACATATCTGAAATGGAAGTAAAATTAGAATGGTTATAATCTAACCAAAATTGTGTAGGCATGGTATTCTTTTGGAGAACCAAAGTAAATGTTTACCAAACAACTGATGAAATGGAATAATTGTTTGAGAGGAGGTCATGATATTTGATATACAATAAGGTTGCGTACTTAGTTAGCTCAAGTACTTCTAGTGAACTCAAGTGGCAGCACAACGTGGAGGCTCGTGATTTCAATCTCCGTCCTTAACCGTAGTCTATCATTACTTAAGAATATTTAAATCGAACAACATGTGTCATGGTCTCACCATAATATCTTAGGTGAATATATTGTATCATTCTAATCCCCACATTCAATATTGTCCATGTGTATAATAGGGTAAGTAAGTCTTAATAAATACAACCTCTTTTGCTTATTACGCGTGGAGATTTTCATAAAGGGCCTAAGTTTGTTATGAATATGAGTCTAAATATTATGTGTTCATAGTAATGATATATAGTATATGGGTCATAGAATATGAATCAATTTTAGCTTTGAAACTTAGTTTATGATGCAGGAGCATCATAAGAAACCAGCCAAGAAAGAAACGTAAAAGGAAGAAGACAGCTGAAAAAGTACCAGGACACATTTTTGAAATGTTTTGAAAAATTAATAAAGCGGATATTAATGTGATAGATGGGGAAGCGTACTTACATTTATATCTTAGATGTTGTAAATAGATCTTGAGCACTTCTCTCATCTATAGAATGTAAAGTCATTTATACGTAATTAATGAAAGTAGGTAGAATTGAATTCTTAGATTAGACTGTTTAGAAGTGAAGGAGGGAAAACATATATAAACACCCTCACCTTTCTATTATTGTATTATTATTATCATTCAAATTTGATATGCTTGAGAGATGTAGTAGAGAACTCTAGAGAATAACCCATGTACAAGATCACTTGAGTTAATATATGAAGCTGAATCAACTTTCATGGTGTTGTGATGCTTACTGTTTACATTTGTTGAATGGTATGTTTACAGTTGTTTTGTTTCTATGTTATGCATTTGTTTCAATATTGCATTGTGTGTATGATTTCATGTTGAATGTATGAAGTCTAAGAGAGAAGGAGAATGAGTTTCAATTGTTTCTCTTCCCGAGGATTCCTGCAAGGAGTGCAGTGAACGTCTGGAAGGTGTGTGTTGACGAGGTTATGAGTTTCATCTCAGAAAGCTTAGGAGAGATACCATTGTTCTCATACTCGCAGAAGTGGAGGAGAAACATAGAGCCGTGCAAGGTGGAAGAACACCCAACTATTTTGGCCATAGACCCTTGAGAAGAATGAATCGAGTGGTCAGCATTCTCTGTGGAGAACTCCCTAAGTTGTAAGAACCGAAGGATCCATTGAAGCTGCAAGGTGGTTAGGAGTTGGAAGAATTCACCACCCTAGAATAAAGAATCAATGTGAGTCATTGATCTCATCTCAATCCACATCATTGGATCATATTGCGAATTTGGGGATTGTGAGTTTGGAGGGTAGACCAAATATCTTTGGTTTCGCGAAGTTCCGAGTTGCAAGGAATAGGGAAGAAGATCCAGGCCATTGGATCTAGGCCGTAGGAGAACCGTGGGATTATAAATTTCATAGTTATCACCTATCAGAGGTTCGCAACTTGAGAGAGTTTCTTTTCAAATGCAGAAGTAGGGAAGTGATGAGCACCAAGGGCTTGTGCAAACACGTGGCCCATCTGTAAGTGGGGATCGCGTGGTTAAAAGGTGGTGTGACAATAAAATGCCTGGAGAAAGGTGGAAGTGGTGATAGGTGGTGGACACATGTTGTTTGGAAAGGGTCAACCTATTTTTGACTTATCGCGAGTCGTGGATTCGAAAAGGAGGAGTAGGAGGAATCAACACTTCAACTCGCGATGTTACGAGTTGTGAGAGGTGCTAGAATTAGGCTCTAGCTGGTGGACGCTTGAAGAAGTGATAACATGGAGGAATCGTACACATATAATATTCTCAGGTATCAGGGGTTTGGAAAAGTGGAGTCGAGGATCTTCGACCCAAGAACTCGCGAGTTGTGAGATGCGAACGGTGCTTGCGCCAAGGCCCACTTATGGTCATGTGAGAGTGAAGCTACCTCCTAGTGCTTGCTCGCATAGGTGGGGTTTTCGAAAGACCTATGGATTGAAATCAGGAGGTTCCAATAGGGATCTGAGGGAGCCGCTTTGGCTTGAGGTGAATTTAGAATGATCCTATGTGGATCTCAGCCCGAGGGCAGGGGGGTCTGTACCAGAGTGAATTTGAAGTTTGTGATATGATTCTTGCACATCTAAGGAAGAAGAGGTTCCCAAGGGGAACGTATAACAAGATGAAGATGAAAAATATTGGACCATGCGAGGTCATAAGGAAATTTGAGGCAAACACATATGAGATTGAATTACTCAATGGGGTCAGAATCTCACTGATATTCAATGTTGTAGATTTGTACCCTTACAGATTTGAAGAAGCAGGAGCAGAAGATGAGAAAAAAGAAATTTAATGGACCAAACAAATGCCTATAGCTAAAAAGATGCAGATGGAAAGCATAATTGACAAGAGGATTAACAGAAAGACCAAGAGGAAAGAGTATTTTGCATGCTTGGTCAAGTGGAAGGGACATCCAATTGAAGATGCCAGTTGGGAGGATGAGGGAGAAATTTAAAAACATGGACAGACCATGCAAAATCTCATGAATAGGATGAAAATTTTCAAGCGAGGGAGTATGATGCAAGAGCATTGTAAGCAAACAGCCAAGCAAGCAACGTAAAAGGCGGAAGATGGCTAGAAAATCACCAGCACACATTTTTGAAATGTTTTGAAAAATTAATAAAGAGGATATTAATGTGATAGCTGGGGAAGCGTACTTACATTTATATCTTAGATGTTGTAAATAGATCTTGAGCACTACTCTCATCTGTAGAATGTAAAGGCATTTATACGTAATTAATGAAAGTAGGTAGATTTGAATTCATAGATTAGACAATTTAGAAGTGAAGGAGGGAAAACGGATATAGACACCCTCACCCTTGTATCATTGTATTATTATTATCATTTAGATTTGATAAGCTGGAGAGTTGTAGTAGAGAACTGTAGAGAAGAACCCATGTACATGATCACTTGAGTTAATATATGAAGCTTTGACTCAACTTTCATGGTGTTGTGATGCTTACTATTTACATTTGTTGAATGGTATGTTTACAGTTGTTTTGCTTCTCTGTTATGCATTTGTTTCAATGTTGCATTGTGTGTATAATTGCATGTTGAATGTATGAAGTATGAGAGAGAAGGAGAATGAGTTTCAATTGTTTATCTTCCTGAGGATTCCTAGAAGGAGTGCAATGAACGTTTGCAAGGTGTGCATTGATGAGGTTCTGAGTTTCATCTCAGAAAGCTCAGGAGAGATATCGTTTTTCTCATACTCGTAGAAGTGCAGGAGAAACACAGAGTTGTGCAAGGTGTGCACAGGCTGGTGGAAGCCTTAGAACTTATCAACTAAGGGGAAAGTTGAGGGACTACTATTGCAAAGAGTGCACGGAGTTGAAGATTCAAATAACCAAAAGTTATTTGAAAGTTTTCCCCAAGGAGTGCGAGCAAGAACCCTTTTGGAGGCTTGAGTTTGCAAGTAAAAGATCAGGAGGGATAACACCTTTGAACACTTCAAAGGGAGATGGAAATCGAAGCCGTCATATAGAGTTTAATTTCAAGTGGAAGAACGTCGAGCCATTTTGGCCAGAGACCCTTGAGAAGAATGAATCTAGTGGTCAATATTCTCTGTGGAGAACTCACGAAGTTGCGAGGATCGTAGGATCTAGTGAAGCTACAAGGTGGTTGGGAGTTGGAAGAATTCACCACCCTAACATCAAGAATCAATGTGAGTCATTGATCTCATCTCAATCCATGTCATTGGATCATATTGTGAATTTGGGGATTGTGAGCTTGGAGGGTAGACCAAATATCTTTGGTTTTGCAAAGTCCCGAGTTGCGAGGAATAGGGAAGAAGATCCATGCCGTTGGATGCAGGTTGTGGTAGAACTGTGGGATTAGAAATTTCATGGCTATCACTTATCGGGGGTTCGAAACTTGAGAGAATTTCTTTTTGACTGCACAAGTCGTGAAGTTTCAAGCATCGAGGTCTCGTGCAAATGTGTGGCCCATCCGTAAGTGGGGATTGCATGGATGATAGGCGGTGTGACAATAAAACACCTGGAGAAAGTTGGAAGTGGTGATAGGTGGTGGACACGTGTCATTTGGAAAGGTTCAACCTATCGTTGACTTATTGCGAGTTGCGGATTCACAAAGGAGGAGTAGGAGGAATCAACACTTCAACTCACGAAGTTGTGAGTTGCGAGAGGTGCTAGAATTAGGCTCTAGCCGGTGGATGCTTGAAGAAGCGCTAACAAGGAGGAATCAAACAGATATCGTCCTCTCGGGTATCGAGGGTTTGGAAAAGTGGAGTCAAGGATCTTCGACCTAGGAACTCGTGAGTTGCGAGTTGCGAAAGGTGCTTGCGCCAAGGCCTAGTTGTGGTCGCATGAGGGTGAAGCTTGCGCCTAGTGCTTGTTCGCACAGGTGAGGTTTTCGAAGGACCTGTGGATCGAATTCATGAGGTTCCAATAGAGATTCAAGAGATCTTTTTTAGCTCGAGGTGAATTTTGAACGATCCTGTGCAGATCTCAGCTCGAGGGCAGGGGGGTCTACAGCAATTTATAATTTTCTTACCATATAAACAACTAGTCAATGAACATAATATCACTATATAACTATATAGTGCTCATAGTTCAAATGTAAAATAATGAAGGTAAAGGATTTACCTTGAGAAAGAGGAAGAGTCACCAATCCTCAATCCCGCAAGTACCTATACTATACATATTAGAGGATACTTCAAAGAATTTATACGAAAAGTATGGAACTAACTTATGAAATGAGATAAAGGTACAATGTAAAATAAATAAAAATAAATTAAACAATTTAAATCAAAACAATACCTATGATGAAATGCAGATTCACTTAACAATAATATTTTTTGTAATGATGAAATTTAAATCAAAACGATACCTACGATGAAATGGGGATTCACTTAACAATAATCTTTGTTGTAATGATGGAATTTAGAGTGAGGTTCACTTCATATATAAATTATCATGGTGTGATGAGATCATCATCACATTTAATAGGCAAACATACTCAATAATTTTGTACATCAAGTACTCAAATGTTTTTTTTTTTTAAAAGAGTATTAATGTTTACATGAGTTTATTTTTAAGGGATAATTATAGTTATATATAGTTAAAAAAACAAATTGCTAGTATAAGGAGGCATTGCAATTAGGGGTTCAAAGGGGGTCAAAGATAAATATTATTATTTTATTTCTAAGCCAAAGTATTTTCCTTTGTTTTATTTTAAGTCATATCGACCTTAGAGTTAGTGAAAACATGAGATATGTGGGCTTCTCATGAAGGCATGTGGCTTAATCCACTCATGCAAATATAATCCATGAATTTTGGTTATGAAAGGAAGTCTTATCCATCATTCTTCTTCGAGGTTATCTAAGAGACTAAGATACCATAGGATGACTATAATGGAATGATGGTCATGGATATTATGAATACTAAGTGGGAATTATGTCCATGTGCATAAAAAATTATTGTAATTGGGTAAACTAATTACAACTTAGAATTATTAGATTCTCGAGTAAAAATATTTCTTGATTGATATATGTTGAGCCCTTGGAGGGAAGTGAGATAGCTTATGGGACTACATGGTAGAGAAGGGGATCCCATTCCTTAGGTTGTGCAAGGTGAAGGGGAAAGTGACTTGATGGATTGAAATTGTGTGAGAGTTTACAGATTGTGAGTTCTAGGAAAATTATGATGTGTGAGATGATTAAAACCAACCATAGGTGATTTCATCCTTATCAACTCATAGCTTCATCTTGGGGTTGACCATGCTGGAGAAAGAGTATGAGTAATAGAGAGCCTATGGTTAGTTGGAAAATCCTTCATCTATAATCAATTGGTGTTTAATTCCAAGAAAGATAAATGTAATGAATTATTTATGATTATATTGGTTAAATGTTGTTGAGGTTATGCATTGAATCATTATATAATTTATTCAGTTATATTTCGTACATAAGTTTGCATCTGAAATTGTGAATGTTTTAGTTGTTTTTGCATGAGATTGTATTGTCATGCTTCCACGCATTAATCATTACATAAAAATATAGAGATGAATTATGGTATTAAATATACAAAATGTGTATTTCATCCCAGTTATAAGTTTGGGTACATTTCAAGTGGTATCAAAGCATGACCTTTAATATGGTTGGGACAAATTCAGAGTACCCTACTACCCCAACAATGTATAGGGGTGGTTGGGTATGTTACAATTATAGGTTTTAGAAAACACATGAATGAACTAGTTGTTCATAAATTTTGTAAAGTGTGAATATGGACATCCACATCTTATGGATAAATGTGACTATTTCCAATGGCACAAGGGGATATAGTAAAAACTTTAGGAGCATTACAAACTTTACCCATTCCAACCAACATGTGAACTAACATTCTTTTGGATTTTATTATGGGGTTACTAAAATCAAGAAACAAATAAATTATCATGGTAGTTGTTGATCTAATATCTAAATATTAACTCTTTTGTACCTTAAATAACCCATTCAAGGCCTATATAGTAGTACAAGTATTTATGGACAATATTTTGAAGATTTTTGGCATGCCTAAATCAATTGTGTTCAATGGTGACCCACCTTTAGTAGAAATTTTTGGTTTGGGTTGTTTCATATTCAAGGTACCTAACTAAATCTCAATAATGAATATCACCCCTAAATATATTTCCATATGAAAGAAATAAATAAGTGGTTTGAAGCATATTTACATTATGTGCTCCCCTGGATTGGAAATCCCGATCGGTCTAGTGGTTATGTTTGGTAAAATAGTGGAAACATGGCACCTAGATGGTGCTACTAGAATGACCTCCTTTGAGTAAATTTATGGACAACAACACATGTTAGTAATATCATACCTACTAGGCCTTCTCAGGGATGAAGCTTTGAGAGATGGACAAAACGTTAACACTAGCTCTGACATTATTTGTACCCACAAGTGATAATTATGTAATGGCACAAAACTAGATGAAGAAATATGTTAAAAATAACATCACTTTGAATTCTACTTTGAAGAATGGTATCATGTGTTATTGTGTCTCTATCCCTATAGGTAGATATCACCTAAGTTGCATATCCATCAAAAGTTAGTACCTAGGTTTTACAAACCATATCTTATACTCAAATGTATAGAGATAGTGTCTTACAAATTTTATTCTCCCATCTATTCTAAGCTTCACCTTGTCTTTCATGTGTCCTATTCAAATAAAGCAGCTATGTCCAATTTATTCTAATCTTCATCTTCTCTTTCAAGTGTCCTATTCAAATAAAGTAGCTATGCTCAATTTAAAATTTCAAGCCAAAATTCCTATAATGGATGAGGATGGTTCCATTTGGCTCTAGCTTAAGGTTGTTCTACACAAATGTGAGAAAAATATTTGCGAGTGCATTAGCCAAGATATTTTGATATAATGGAAAGATACATAGGTCGAAGGTTATTCATGGGAACCAACAAACATTCTCCACCAATTTCCTCATCTTGAACCTTCAGGAGAACATTTCATTTTAAATAAGAGGGAATTTGAGGGAATCACCCTAACTTCCTTATTTAGGATAATATGTTGTTACTTAATGTATGAAGGACGTCTCTATTAAATAAGGCCGATGAGGTAATAGGGTGTGAAATCAATAAATATAACTCAGTATGATTAAAGAAGGTCTACAAGTTATCGATTAAGGCCTCATTCATAGAGCTACGTGGATAGGGTTTTGTTAAGTTAGAAACTATATGTGTGTGTGTGTGTGTGTGTGTGTGTGTGTGTGTGTGCGCGCGCAAAGTAAATATGATTAAAATCGAGATGTTCCCCCTCAAAAATAAAAGTGAACATTCATCTCAATTTTGAATATCAATAAACATGTTCTTACTATTTTTATTTCTATTTTTTAGTTAATTTTATTTTCCTTCCATAATTATATTCTATTTCTACCTTGATGTGAATATTGTGTTTCAACTATCAAGGAACACTGGACATAAATGCATCCTCATATATTACATGGAAATATAAATATACATATCTAAGAGTGGAGGTTTTAGCCTGCATATGGTTTTTACCAAATTAGAACCCTATGAAGGTTTTAACATATATATGGTTTTTACCAAATTGTAACCCTATGTCCCATTTTTATGCAAGTAGTTATTTTATTTATTTATGAGCATTGTAAAAATTAGTTTTTAACTATAAAAAGTTTTACACTACTAATATATATTCATATTGCATATCTATCTTAAACTCCAATTTATCAAATGTTGTAAGGTAACATGCAATCTTTATACAATTCAAAAATTTGAATTTGAGGAAAGTTTTGTTGTTTGAGGAATTTGATCATGCTTGGCACCATGCTTATGATATCGATATTTTCTTAGTGAGTTTATTAATGTTTATGAATACCACTTGGATAATATGTGAGTCATAGAGATGTTCTACTAATTTAATGAAATTATCTCACCCCATACTTAAACACTTAAGGAAAGAAAGAGTTAGTTGGTAATGTAATAGAATTCGTAGAACTCTATCAATTCTTCTTAAAAAATTCTAGATGGATGTTGAATCTACTACCATATCATTTATCTTGAAACCTTTGTCTTATCGATAAATAAGTTATATATGTGTTATATATGGAAGGCAAATATCCTCACATAAGCTTGATCTATATGACATATGATTGATACTAAACTATATAATTCATAAGTTATATATGGAAGGTAAATATCCTCACATAGGCTTGATCCAAAACCTATGACATATGATTGATACTAGACTATATAATAAGCTTTTATAAACATAATCACATATGATTGATACTAAACTATATAATTCATAAGTTATATATGGAAGGTAAATATCCTCACATAGGCTTGATCCAAAACCTATGACATATGATTGATACTGGACTATATAATAAGTCTTTATGAACACAATCAGTACAGGATATTGTAAATATTATATCCCTTCATATCATTTAGAATTATGACTATCCTTTTATAAGCATAAATAGGTAATATTTATCTAATAAAATAATGAAATAAATTATGCCTTCCATTAATATAATAAAATGCATACCTTTATAATAATAATATTGGGCCTTGATAATTAGAACGTACAAAATTTAATAGCCTTTTAATTTTTTTTTTTGATTTTTTTTTAATATGAAATGCAATGGATAAGGGAAAAATAACATACCTTTTATGTAGTTGTTGAGGCTTTGATCTAGTTGATAAATTCTAATCCAGAAGTCTTGAGCTCTCGGTTCTTTTGTAGGTACACACGCATTAATCCATAAAAAATAGTCCCTCATTCAACATATACATTTCAAGAAAACAAAAGATATTAGACTCGAACTACTTTTAGGTTAGATCATTATCCATCAATTCCAAGATTCAAAACAGTCATGCATAAAAACAATACAAGGAGTTGGATAAGGAAACAAGGTATATCTATATTCATAATTTAAGATGTGTGTAAGAAGTAAACCTTACCTTATATTATTGTAGCACCTCCATCACCCAAATGGGTCACTTCATCCTTAGCCACATGAACACCACTCCTCTTTAGCAGATGGGTCTTGATGTATCACTATAATTGATAGATCTAACAAAATATAGAACCATCGAAGACAACACTAATTTATTAGAAAAGAAAAAGAGTTCTCTCAAGAAAAAGCCAAGGGTGAAAGGAAATTGACAAGATTCAACCCAAATTTTATTAACATAATGGTTAGAACCATAGATGTAAATGTCTCAATATCACTAAGAACATTTGGTTTGTATGCTTAGGGATGATTTATGCCAATTGGCAATAGGGTTCAGGACCCTACAAGTGTCTAGCACAAAAACAATGTTCTTAATACTTGCACATACATGGTTATTTAGGGAATTCTCTCTTATATCTGTCGCCTTATCGTTATAAACTTACCTATATGCATAGATTGCACCACTAGAACCAATGTGAACCAAGATCAACATGTTGGTTACATTATTGCAGCCACTGTGCACAAAGCAAACTACATTGAATTTGGTCTTAGCATTATGCAACTTTTCCATATACCATATGAAAATGGCCATATTCAAATCCAATGCACTAAAGGACCAAAAATGGGTGTAACATTATGTACGCATTTAATACGGTAAACGAGGCATGCAATGAATATTTGAAACATGATTTAGAAACAACTGTAGAAATAAGGAAAGAATTTGATTCTAGTTCATTTGAAGAAATGTGACCTCATTGTGAAGTCTATGTGTACATGGATTCCTAATTAGCAATCATATGGTACCTAATAATGTGAAGGTCGTATTAGATTTGATAACCCCAAAGAATCTTTATGGTTCTAGAAAATAATATTAACACCATATTGGATTCGATAACAACACATAATCCCACTTTGTTGAGAGTTCAGATAGTTTATGGCTTTAGCAAAGTATCTACAAAATTTTATGGAGATGTTCATAGACATAAGGATATTGTTTAATAAATTAAATGAGGCTATATATAAGGTAAGTTAAGATGATTTTATTAATGTACAATAAATGAGTGTTGTTACCATAATATATCTTCAAATACATAAGAGTTTTTATATTTTTAAATATTAAATAAGTTTTAAGTTATTAATTTTGTTATAGCAAAATATTTCAAAGAGAATAAGCTAAATGATTAAGGAAAATGTAAGAAAGATCATTTTTAATGGGCATTGTTTCCTCTTAAGAGTTGAATGAAAATAGGTAAAATGCAAGTTGAGAATTTGTATGCAAAAATTGTTCTTCCTGTAACTTTATCTAATTCTAATTAGGTGGGAATTCAATACCCTATGTGGCTACTATTGCTTTGAATCACTTATTTAAAATATGTTACCACAAATCTAAGTCATGTTTATGTTTGTCGTAATCTTTATTTCACCTAATCTAAATCATATGTCTCATTATAAAAGGAGGTGACAATCATAAAGTGTTGGTGCATAATTATGTGTGCATTATTTAGTTCATTGTGCACATCCAATAAACTAATTTTGAATAACAAATAACTTTGTAATGAGCTATTTTATGGATAAATCCTTAGTTCAGGTAAGCCTAACATGAATAATGTTTTGGTTATTAACTTAGTGAACAAGAGATAAATGATCATTTTTTCATGCAAGCAGCTTCTCTATATCTCATTATACAATAAAAGTGTTAATGGAGAAATGATTGGGTGTTTTCCATTTGCTTGATGGATGTGTCACTTTCAAGGGATTTGTCATCTATATCTCATTTCATCTGTGAGTGTGTTATATTTTCATGATAATATGGCCATCTACATTTTCTCACATTGTATCAAAGTCATTTAGGGAAAACTTTGATCCTTTAACAATCTAGAAAATTGGTCCTTTTCCATCCTGGCCGTGTGGTAACTTCTCATATCCACACATTTTGGTGGATTTTAAGACCATTTTGATTACACGGTCAAGTTGAGAGTGGTTGAATTAGCCAAGAGAATTTTTTTTTTCATGTGAATTGGCCTTTGCATGCTCCAAATCTACCCATGGTCTCAATCATGGGGGTGTTTTATACATTTTTCTGTTTTTTTTTTTTTTTGAAATTTCATTTATTTTTAAAGTACTATTTATTTAGGATTTTGTTGTTCTATTTTCTAAAATATAGGACGTTTTTTTGATAGTCGTTGCAACTTTTTACTTTCTTGGTTCACAAATGCCCCTAATTTATTCACCACCAACATCCCTTTACCAAATCTATTTTCTATCCACCTTGTAATTTTTATGCATCCCTCCCCTCTCCCCATTGATTCACTCACAAACACCATAAATCATCACTCCCGTTTCCTTGAGTTTGTGCCAGGGATCTCACTTTGGCAATATTACCTTTAGGTATCTGACAGTCAATACATCCTCCAACATAGTGGGTTGGTTCAACCTTAGAAAACCACATAAGAATCCTCTCCACTTGTGTTACTACACCACCTCAAAAAATTCTACATCACAATAGTACACCTGCTACATATCACCAAAAATGTTGGACATGTGGTATCCCAATGAACTACCACATCATCCTTGTAGGTATAGCCAATACATAATTCTCTTCCCAGTCAATGTACAATAGTTGGATAGTTAACTGTCTAGTTAGTATACGATCAAATTGTGCAATGTGGAGCTATTTTGACCCCGTTGGAGAGATTAAGACATAGATTTTAGATCTAGGTTCCAGAGAGAGAAAAATTCACCATACAAACATAGATTCTAGTGTCACATTTTTTCAGAGTGTGTATTTTTCAATCCTCTATGTAGTGGCAAAGATGATCTTTGTTTATTCTGTATTTTGATGTAGTGAAATTTGATTTTTCTAGTAGATAAGTAGAGATCATCCTTATTTTTGAAACATTAAAGGGGCATAACTTTATCATATAGAATTTGTTTTTAGGACCTTTTTTTTTTTAATTTAGCTATGTTTTCATAATATATGCAATGGTATAGGTTGTTTTGGCTAATTCTACACTCTTTTCTGATTTTTTAAAGTGGTTACTAATGAGGTTAGATTGACGATCACAAATTATTATTCCTTGAAACAATAGATGGTGGAAATAATTAGGACTAAAATTATATATCAAATCACTCATGGGATAGATTCCACACCACTAGCAATTGAGAAATGAGAAAAACGACGAAAAAGTAATCATGGTGCAAGAGGCCTTATTGGCATGTCTGTCTCTAAAGATCTAAAATTCAATATTTAGTTCATAACACACCACAATAAGCATGGATAAAGTTTGACAAAATATTAGGAAAACAAGTTTGAATAATTCTCACCAGTTGGAAATTAGCTCATCACTCTTTATGCATAAAAATTTCCATAAATTGAAGCCTTCTTCACAAAAATCAAGCTCTTAATACTTCAACTACGTGATTAGCATATCACTAAGCCATATAATCATCAAAGAAGGCTATCATTTCTACGTTCAAATCTCCTTTTGATTTTTTGTATTTACATTTTAGACCACTATATATGCATTAGCGGAAACTTGTAAAATGTTGTCTTTTGATCTTTTATGTGAACAATTAACACACGAGCAAGACAACATCTTACATATTGGTGTGATTGATACAAGTTTTAAGAAGAAATCCTATTTTTCTCAGAACGAAAATATCTCCAAACCCTCCAAGAAGTAATTGAAAGGAGCCAAACAACCAATGACTTGAAATTCTCATATAATGAATCCCCATCCTCCAAAGTCTCATAAGGTATCCAAGTCAAAGGAGAAGAAGTTCTTAGGTCTTGTTCCTTTTGTGGAAAACATCGGCATCTCGATACACAATGTTGGAAGAAGATGTAAAAAGTGGATGTATCCATGAAGAAACACAATAGTTAGTTAGATTTTTCCTGCTCTTTTACTTCTTATAAACCTCATTCTCCTTTTGCAATCACATGTCATCCGAAACATGGGTGGATTTTAGACTCAAATTCCTCTCATCATATGCCAAATAATATGGATTTTTTCTCTATTCTTGATGATTGTAGAGCATGATATATTTTTTTAGTGAGATTTCTCCTTAAGTTCTTGTAGGAGAAACACCAATGGATCTTAGGAATGGGAAAATTAGCAATGTGTTCTATGTTCTTTCTTGCGTAACTAATTTTATCTCGATTTTCCAAATGACTCATTCAAGGGATGGTAAAATCATTTATTTTTCACCTCACATGTTGTAATCAACCATCTAAAGTATCCATATATTGTAATAACTTCAAGAAATGATTATTCTTCGAGGTCGTACAAATATAATAGCTTTGAACCCTCATCCCCTACATGTAATAAACCCAAATAAATTATTTAGTAAGTTAAATAATTTCCTTAAGTGGAAAATTTGAGTTTAGGATTAGCAGGAGAAAAGTCATTGTTGTTAATAACCAAGTATTGAATTGCCAAGTGTCTTTTAATGTGGATAGATGTCATAGACAGGTATTTTTATTTAATTAATGAAGGGGACATAACGAACATTCAAGTTAAAAGAAATGATAATGAATCCATGAGTGGGGAACAAGTTGGAGCTAACCTTTGGAATGAAAGGACATGTGTCAGGAGTAAATTTTGGTGATTGGCATGCCCTAAAAATCAGGGTTTTCCAAAGCTGTGAAAATTCACAAGGAGGGAAAATATCTTGGAGGAAAGAAAGACCTAGGAAAATGAATATATACACGTGTGTGAGGAGGAAGGGCATTTCTTATCATGTGGGAGGAAAGGATTCACTCGTAACCATTTCTATTGATGAATAACAAGATAACAAAAGAAATTGTTGTGTGAGAATTGAGGTGTTAGGAAACTGTCGAGGACACAAAAGTCTTGTTGGAACAGGAGACTTATCTCAGCGTTATGGATTCATGATCGGGATTGGGGGTGATTGGATCAAGTGATTTGGCTTATCTATTCTAAAGCTAGGTGGAACTTGGATTCTCCTTTTGTATTGTAGGTTTTTCTTAAAGTTGTTTGTTAAATTTCAATAGTTGTGTTAATTTTATTGTCTAAGTAGTAGAGTATTTTACAATACAAAATAGATGTATGTTTACAATTTAAATTCAAAGGAAAATGCTATGTATGGAAATAACTGCAAGTAAGTAATAGTTAATTATAGTACAAGATTGCATGATCTGAGATGTTTTAGCTAGAGAAATAAATATGAAATTCTAATAAACTCCATCAACACGTAGACTGCATAGTGTAATACATAATGGGATTAACTAGTTCGTGTTGTTCTATAGCATCTGAACGCTACCACAAAGATAATTATAGAGGGGAATAGGATTTACTTTGCTTTGATAAAGTATAATGGAAATACAGATACAAATTTGAATGTATTATATACATCTGAATGACGTATAATTTTCATAAAATAATTATGAATGATGATTAATGTAAAAGGGTATCATTACATTCCATTACCATTTCAAGAAAGGAACCTCGAATACCTTTCTTAGCCTTCTATCTTCATAGTCACTTCAACAACGATGGTATCCCCTGAAAAGATGGGTTATACGAGAGAAAATTAGTATCTTAAATTACTAAAATAAAACAATGCGAAAATAAACAAATAGGTAGGGAGTTAATACTTAGACCTGTCATAATCGCTCAATCCATGCCAGAAGAAGAAGTTTGATCTCTTGCGTAAGGATGAAGGTGAGCGAACACAACCTGATGGGTTCCTTGCACAGTGAGAGAGGACCCATAATTAGATTAATGTATCTATTCAAATAAATATAGATCATTTACAAACTATAAAAAAAAAAGGAAAAAAATTGAAGGATTGATCACAAATATAAATTTCACAGTCCGAAAATAAATATGAGAAGAATTTAAAGGTATCAAATTCTGTGAATAAAAATAATGAACATTAAGGAGGTTATTGTAGATACGAAACAAATAAGTTTAATGCGTGGAGTCAAAGACAAATATATACATACATGTATAAGCATTATACATTACTAGAACCCAAACCTACTTAAGTCTCAATCTAAGGTAGTAATGGTAGTATCCATCTTTAGTCAATGAGCCTTGACAGAAATAAATTTGAGGTAATCCTCGCAGGAATTAAATCGAACGATTTTAACATAATAATGGTAATATCCATCTATAGTCAATAAATTCAAGGTAATCCTCGTAGGAGTTAAATTGAATGGGTTTAACAAAATAATCAAAAGAGAGATCAATTATATATATATATATATATATATATATATATATATATATATAAAGTTCTCAGTCTTTTAAATAATCATACGAGAATAACATTGGGGATTATATATCTATCTATCTATATATATAATCCCCAATGTTATTCTCGTATGATTATTTAAAAGACCGAGACCTTTTACAAAAATGAATATCAACAAAGGTGGGTGTGTTAACAACCAACTAATAGAATGGTAATAGAATGGTAATCCAGACCATGACACCCAAACCTATGTAAGGATAATGAGAAATAACTTTGGTTTTAAACCAGAATAGAATAAATGGTGAAAAAATAAAGTTAACGAAGAAATTTGGCACGAATAAACTCGAATTCTAACTATGTGTATATATTTTGTAAACAGTGAATGAGTTCCAGAATTAATCTGAGAAAAAACTACCCAATAATTGTTACATTATGTTGTCTTTGATGTCAAAGGATTGATGTTAAAGAATTGATCTCAAGTATTGTCATTATATCATTAATGTATTGATTTTTGGATCATATGATCATATATGTAATTGATGTTTGAGGGATAATGTCACGAGGTGCCACAATGATGTGTTTTCATGGGTTAATGTTCCAGATGGATTGATGTATAGATGGGTTGATTTAAAGGTTGATCATTGATGCCTAATCATGGTTGATAGGAATTTCCAAATGGATCAACTCCAAAGTGGTACCCTTATGGTGAAATCCCTCATGAGAAAACACTTTGTGAAGTAAAAATGGTTAAGTGGTTGATTCATCCTAATATTGTGGTTAGGGAACCCAAGTTTCTTTGAGGAATAATGTTATGAATATCAGTGAATTTTTCACTGTGACCATTCTAGATGGATAGTGTTTGTCATGCCATTTCCATTGATATGTTGAACGTCACATAACTCCTCACGGTTAGAGATTTATGGCCTTGTGAAGTCGGAGAACCCTCATGTGTTGTCTAGAAACCCCTACAAAGTCAAAGAAGTCAAACTATTCTAGAAGATCCTAGAAGAAAGTTGACTAGTCAAAGTGGTTAATCATGGATTAAGTTGTTGCAACAAGAAAACAATTAAAGATAATTTAGTTTTAACTAGAAGTGGATAATTTACTATTTGTAGCAAAGTGTTTTAGAAGTAGACAAGTGGTTAGAAATGGGTTAACCCCAAAAGAAGGAAGTTGATTGAAGTTGGTTAGATGATAAACCCTAGAAGACACTATTGGGGAAGTATAAATAAGAGAGAAAGGGTCTCTTATGTATGAATCTCTTGAGCATATTGAAGATATATTATGTTGAAATATTCATTGTAGCTACTCATGGACACATCATAAGTTCCGTAAGTTTGAGGTTTGACGACTAAATTTTTGGAGGTTCAGAAAACCGTAGTTTTCTGAGGTGTACACGAGATAACTCTAAAAACATAGCATACATACATAGGCTGAGAATAGAAGAGGTAGCATACGTACGTACATACACGAATTATTATTTCCTAAAAAAATATCTTGTATTATACTATAGTTGTATATTAACAGGATATATAGTACTATAACATGGTAGTTCACAAAATTTAGCAGAATATAATCCTACCCTTCTAACTTTAACAATCATACTTATGTATAATCAATATCTACAATTAATCAAGGATTTCATAAGAAAGTGATGCATATGTAAAAATGAGGTTGTAGATTACACATTTTTGTACCAAACAACCAGAAACAGATGGAACAACCACGTACCACCAAATCATAGATGAAAAACAACCAAGTTACTTGTCTTGATCAACCCCTAGCCTGACCATCAGTTCATAAGTGCGAACTGAGCTCCACTCCTTAGCTAGTATGCCTTTGTGTAGTTCAAAAATCATTTTCCTAACATAAGAGTGATCACACAACAAATATCTCCTTCCACAACATACTAAGAAACATCCTTCCTCTCACATATGTTGTATTTATCCTTATTGTGACTAGAACATTTCATTGAATTCATTTCCCTCTTTGGAAATTCATAGTTTTGGAAATCCATGATTTTTAGGCATTGGTAGTGACAACACCCCACTGCTGACACTTGTTAAATCGAGCTCCGAGTTAAATCAAACATGTTCCTCACTCATGGAGTCACAGTCAACTATTTTTAACCTAACTGTTCAATTGTTTCCTACATTTAATAAATTAAAACTTGTGTCTCATACATCTATCCATCAAAATGGGACACTTGGAAAGTCAAAATCTTTCTCAATAATTAAAAATAAAACAATTAAATACCTTAATAAAACCTAGTATGAATTTCCATAGATGGAAATTATTCAACAAAATTTGTTTAATACTTGAGGATATTACATGCTCTCCCCCTTAACCATTGCACTTTTACCTGGGCGATGACTTTGTTCTGAAGTACTATTTCTTTCCTATCCAGAATGCATATAAGTTTCGCTTGGAACTCTCCTTATGGTTCCACCTCCACCATGTTCCAATAAATGATGTGAGTAGGATCATGAATATACTTTTTTAATAAAGAAACATGAAAAACATTATGAATTTTCAAATTAGTAGGGAGCGCTAGTTGGTATGCCAATAGTCCAATTCGAGCTAAAACTTCGAATGGACCACAAAAACTTAGTGTCAATTTGGAACAATTCCCTAACCTTAAAGAGATCATTTTTTCTTTAACTTTGAGGTACACATGTTCCCCAACATTAAATTCCTTATGCCGTCTTTTCTTATCTACATAGATTTTTTTTCGATCTTTCGCAACCTTTAAATTTTGTTGCACCTTCTTGATAATATATTCCATTTCTTGGAGCATATATGGTCCAATTATTATTCGTTCAACCGAATTATTCCAATTGATCATAGTTGTGCATTTCCTGCCATATAAACTTCGAAAGGACTCATTTTTCCAATGCTTGATAATCGTTATTGTATGTGAGTTAGACTTAGGTACTCTTCCCGCTTAGTTGGTTTCGTTCATACATACATTCATAAGATATATTCAATAATATGTTTGTATGTTATCTTTTTCTATTTGTTTGCGGATGATAACTTGCACTCAAATTCAAATTAGTTCCTAGAACTGCAAACAATTCTTTCCAGAAATTTGATGCAAATTTGACATCTCTATTTGAAATCACCATTTAAGGGATTCCATGCAGTCTAAATATCTCTTTCATAAAAAAAATCAACGATATTAATATTTTTATAAGTAGATTTCAGAGGTATGAAATGAACATACTTACTCAATTTATCCACTACTACCATAATAGAATCATGTTGTCTTTGAGTTTTAGGAAAACCTATAATGAAATCCATAGAAATAATTTCCCATTTCCATTCTTGAATATGCAAAGGTTGTAATAAACATGTTGGATGTTTATTTTCAACCTTTACCTGTTGACAATCTAAGCATTTAGATAAGTAAGCAGTTGTCTCATCTTTCAGATTAGGCCAATAAAATTGTTTTCTCAAGGTTGTTATCATTTTCTAATATGCTCGATGACCAGAGTAGGGTTTTTTGTGCAACTCATTTAGAATTAAATATTTAAATCAACATAATTAGGTACATATATTTTATCTTTGAACCTTAATATTCCATTTTTTTCGATGTTGTAACTTGTACCATCCAAATTTCCTTAATTTTTCAGCAATTGTTCTACTATTTTGATTTACTTTGCATCATCTATGCTTGGATATTTAATTATGTCCTCAAGGTCACTTTTTGTTTGGATGATAATAATTTAATATATCTCATTAATTCTTCGACTTAGCACATCTATGACTTTATTCTCCTTTCCTTTGATGCATCTAACTTCAAAATCAAACTCACTTAAAAAGGCTAATCGCCTTTCTTGTCATGCATTTATAGCTTATTGGCTAAACAAATGTTTCACACCGTTGTTATCTATTAATAATAAAAAATGTATTCCCATTAAGTAATTCCACCACATTTTAGTGCATGAATTACAACCACTAATTCTAGGTAATGAGTTACGTAATTTCTTTCATGTTCCTTTAATTTTTGATATTTATAACAAATTACATGTCCATATTGTGACAATACTCCTTTTAATCCCTCTTTACTTGCATCTACACAAATTGTAAAATATTTGCAAGGATCTGTCACTTTAAGTATCAGTGTTGTAGTTAATAATATTTTTAATTTATCAAAATTGTCTTGACATTTTTGAGACCAAATAAATTTGGCTCCCTTTTTATGCAATGATGTAATGGGATAGGAAATTTTGGAAAATCCTTTGATAAACCTCTTGTAATAACTTGTAATTTCCATGAATGATCGTATATCTACTACGTTCTTAGGTACAAGGCATTCCACAATAGCTTTAATGTTTTTTGGATCCATTGCAATTCCATCTTCTGATATTACATTTCCTAGATACCATATTTTTATTTGATAAAAGTGGCATTTGTCGAAATTTGAATATAACTTATGTTCCCTTAGAGTCTGTAGCACAATATTCAAATGTTGTTTTTGTTCTTTTTCATACTTTGCTTATATTAGTATATTATCAATAAAGATCAACACAAATTTATCCAAGTCTTGGTTGATTATACTATTCATTAGGCACATAAAAGTTTTCAGTGCAGTAGTGAGTCCAAAGGGAACTACCACAAGCTCGTAATGTCCATAACATGCCATAAAAGTTGTTTTATTAATATCTTCATCTTTTATTTTGAGTTGATGATAACCAAACCTTAAATCCAATTTAGATAATACATTTTCTCCTCCAACCCGATCAACAAAATCATTAATTCAGGGGAGAGAGTACTTATTTTTAATCGTCATTTTATTCAATTAACGATAGTAAATACATAATTGGAGAGTTCCATCCTTATTTTTGAAAAATAACATTGGTGCTCCCCATGGAAAAACACTTGGTTTGATACTTTGTGAACTCATGAATAGTCATTATGTAAGGTGCCTTTGATATTGGTGCATATCCAGGTAGTAGAACAATGGAGAAATTAGTTAGAAAAACAGGATCACGGATCAACAAAATAAAACAAATGCGGAAATAAAATACATAAGATACACAAAACAATAGAGACATATATATATGTTGTTCAGCAAGTGTGGGATATGTCCACCAGAGAAATTTCCAGGTCCTTCGTTTTTATTATCCAGCAAAATCAAGCGATACAATGTACATCACACCCGCTGTAACTTCCTCTTCTTTCTCTCACAATATCCTCTCTCATAATACATATAAGACAATACTGAGACGTAATACAAATGGCCTCATATAAAAAGAGGGTTTCCTTATAGGAAAAAAAAACATAAATAATCTCTATCGTCATATATGTGACTTAATGATGAACAAGAAATACCCCCCTCCAAATCTTGCGTGTGGAGTGGTGTATAGTATTATGGGTTGTACAATATTCATGGGGTATAAACATGGCTGGAAACAAAGACCTCTAAATCAGGAAGATAATCAGGCTCCACAACCAACAATATCCCACTTAGAGACTGATAAAAAAAACTCCATTGTTGTTGTATCTGTTGGACTATGATCCTTTTTGGACCTACAAATTTCTTATCTTCACCTCGGTGCTTGAAGGCCAACTGAAACAATGTAGGAAATCAATTTCTCACTGGTTACTCCCTTTGTTAACATGTCTACAAGATTTTGGCTAGTATGTATTTTTTCCAATTTCAATTGTCCATCTCGCAAGATAGATCATATGAAATGGCACCTAAGTTGTATATTATTAGTATTATAATGGAAGGCTTAGTTATTTGAAATATGAATGGCACTCTTGTTGTCACAATAAAAACTTCTATTCTCCTACTTATTTTGCAATTCATCCATAAACCTATGTAACCAAATCATCTCTTTACTAGTCTCTGTAGTAGAAACATACTCTTATTCCATTGTTGAAAGTGAAACAACCTTTTGTAGTTTTTAAATCTAACTTACCATTGTTCCACCTATAGTAAAAACATACCCTCTAGTTCTCCACCTATTATCTTTAGGACCTGCCATATATTAATCAACATATCCATGTAGAATAGTGTCTCAACCTCCAAAGAATAATGCATGAGTAGTAGTACGTCTCAAATACTTGAGAAACCACTTTAATACCTCCCAATGTTCTTTACCTAGATTGTTCATATACCTTCTCAGAACTCCCACTACATGTGCAATATATGGTCTTGTACAAACCACCACATACATCCAGCTGCCAACTGTTGATGAATAAGGGACCCTAGACATGTATTGTATCTCCTCCTCTGTCTTCGAACACATTTACTTATTTAATCTGAAATGGATGGACACAGGTGTACTAACTAGTTTTATATTCTACATTCTAAACCTCTCCAACACGTTCTCTATGTAGTTACCCTGAGACAATGTCAATTTGTGATTTTTCCTGTCTCTTGTTATTCTCATACCAAGGATTTTCTTTGCAGCACCCAAATCCTTCATCGCAAATGAATTAGATAATTTCTTTGTGAGCACATTTTTATCATGCATATTAGATCCTACAACAAGAATGTCATCTACATACAATATCAAGATAATATAGCTTCCATTTTTTATCCTTTTAAAATAAACATAGTGATCAAAATGACCTCTATTGTAGCCTTGCCTTGTCATAAACCTGTCAAACTTCAAATACCATAACCTTGGATCTTGCTTTAGGCCATACAGTCTCTTCTTCAACCTGCATACCAAATTCTCATTCCATTTGACCTCATACCCCTATGGTTTCTACATATAAATCTCTTCTTATGAATCCCCATGGAGAAAAGTTGTTTTTACTTCTATCTATTTAATATGAAAATCTTCTACTACCATAAGACTTAAAATAATCCTAATTGAAGTCATTTTAACAATAGGAGAAAATATTTTATCAAAATCTATACCTTTCTTTTGTGTAAACCCCTTTACAACAAGTCTCATCTTGTACCACATTTTGCCTCCATATTCTTCCTTCAGTCTATAAACCCATTTATTCTGCAATGTTCTTTTTCCTGTAGGAAGTTGAACCAAGTCCCAAGTCTAGTTATTTACCAAGGAATCCATTTCCTCTTTCATGCCTTATTCCCACTTCCTTTTAGTGTCTACCTTCATTGCCTCTTCATAACTTTATGGTTCACCAGAATCAGTCAACAATAAATAATACAATGAAGGAGAGTAACCTTAAGGGGTTCTATTTAACCTCGTATATCTTCTAACAACACTTGCAGGAGTTTGAGTTACTTGTTTCTCTCGTTGTTTTGGATTTTGATTTTATGGTACCTTTGGAATTTCTTTTTCATTGATCTCATCAAGCACTATGTATTCTAGTTTTTCTTTTTCTTATTTCTTTCCCCGTGACTAATATTTGTACATGACCTTCTCATTGAATTTGACATATCTAGTCCCAATGATTTTGTTATTTTCATAATCCCATAAGAGATAAACAAAATCATTAACACCATATCCAATAAATGTGCACTTCTTTTATTTTACCTCAAGATTTGTTCTATTTTCTTTATCAATATGGACAAATGCTTCACAACTGAAAGTCTTCAGAAATGAATAGTTTACCTTTTTACTTGTCCATGCCTCCTTTGGAATGTCACCGTCCAAAGAACTTAAACGTCCTTCATTTATCAAGTAAACAACAATGCCTACAACATCTTCCCAAAACTGTAAGGGAAGCCTTGCATGTAATCTCATACTCCTTGCACGCTCCATGATGGTCATGTTCATCCTTTCTTGCACACCATTTTCTTGTGGTGTTCCTCGAACTATCTTCTCTCTACGAATCCCATGGTATGAAAAATAATCATCAAACACCTTTTTGTAGTATTCACCTCCATTTTCTAATCTGAGATGCTTCAACCTTTTTCTTGTTTCATTCTTAACCAAAGATTTCCATTTCTTAAACGTATGAAAAACATCAATTTTTTGTCGAATGGAATAAACCCAATTTTTTCTAGTTGCAACATCAATAAAAGTAACATAATAAAGAGATACTCCAAAAGATGATACCTGAATTGGTCCTGATACATATGTATGCAAAAGCTAAAAATTTTCATTCTTCTTTACCTTTCCAACTCTAATAAATCTCACTCTCTTTCGTTTTCCATAAACATGGTGCTCACAAAAATCCAAATCAATTTGTTTAATATTTGGCAACAAATTTCTTTTGTGAAGTATCTCCATCCCCTTCTCACTCATATGTCCAAGCCTATGATGCCACAATGTTTTATCCACTCCTGTAGAAGCTAAAGAGATAGAAGAGTCATTATTACTAGTACATAAATACAACATACCTACCTTCTCTCCTTTTTCTATCACCAATGATCTTTTGGTAACCTTTCATGCCTTATCTGCAAATATAGATATACAACCTTCACTTTCCAAATACCTAGTTGAAACTATATTTTTCCTTAGATATGGAACATCTCTTACCTCTTTCAACAACCATTAGTTTCCACTCTTTTTTTATATTTGTACCTTTCCCATTCCAACAATTTTGCATGGCTTATCATCACCAAAATGAACCTATCCAAAATCACCTTGAACATAATCTAGAAAATGTTTCCTATGGGGTGTGACATGAAATGAATCCCCTGAATCTACTACTCAAGACTCGCAAATATTATCTATAGAAATAATCAATGTATGTTGTAACACATCACCTATTACATTTGCTGCATGATTTTGTCTTGTTGTCCTTTTCTTTATTTCTTTGGATCTCTGGATTCTTTCTTCATATGTCCTATCTTCCTATAATTCTAAAACTCTTTATTTCCTAGTATGGATTTGGATCTTCCCTTCCTATAGTTCCCATAGTTTCCTCAACCCTTTCCTCTATCCTTTTTTCTTCCCCTATTCTCCACAGTCAATGCATTAACTGATGTCTCACCTATGATTTTTAGTTGCATTTCCTCGATAAGGATAACACCAACAACATCATCAAATTTTAGAGTGTTTGAACCAAAGACAAAGTTAGTTATAGCCATGACCAAATCATTTCATCTTTTTGGCAATGGGCACAATATTAGAAGAGCCTTGACCTCATCATCAAAGTCCACTTTTATAAATCTTAGCTCATTAGTAATGGTATTAAATTCATTTAAATGATCTGCAACAAAGACACCTTCTAACATATTCATATTAAATAATATCTTCATTAGAAATACCTTATTGGACACTCGGGGTTTTTAATATAGTTTAGCCAATGCATCCATCAACTCCTTAGTTGTCTTTTATTTTTGGATATTGAAATCCATCGATGCTTCTAGGCTCAGTCGTATCGTTCCTAGTGACTATATGTCAAGAACCTCCCATTATTCATCCTTCGTGGTCATTAGTTTCTTTTCTATTCCCCCCAATGGTATAAATAGATCATTTTGATATAAATAATCATCCATATGCATCTTCCATAACTCGTAGTTTTGGCCGTTAAATTTCTTGAACCTAAAATTTCCATCTTCTGCCATTACTCCCACTCAAACTAGGAACCCTCTTCTCCTGCGAGTTACCTTTCTCTCTGATACCTGTTGTTATAAAAATAGGATTGCAGAGAAATAAAATAAAACAAATGCGTAAATAAAACATAGAAGATGAAAAATATGATAGAGACACAGATATACATGGTTCACCCAGTATGGGCTACATCCACCAGAGAAATTGTCAGGTCCTTCATGTTTATTATACAACAAAATGAAGGGATACAACCTATAACACACCCACTGTAACTTCCTCTTCTTTGTCTCACAGTCTCCTCTCTTCGAATACATACAATATAATACTCAACCACAATACAAATTGCCTCATACAAAAACAAGATTGCATTCTAGGGAAAAAAACCCTAACATAATCTCTACCATTAGATTTCTGAGTTAATGATAAATGGGCAGGCCCCCCTGTAAACCCCCCGCATGGAAGGGTGTACAAGATTTCAAGATGTAGAGTATTCATGGGGTACAAACACGGATGAAAACAAATAACTCTGAATGAGAAATATAGTCAAGTGCCACAAGCTACAAAATATATTTCCCTCCTTGGAGGTAATTCCGGTATTTCTTCTACAAATACATCCTCAAATCCTCGGAGGACGGAAAAATATTATAATTTCGGTTTGTTTTCTTCATTTAGTAGATTTGTCACTTGAATAACATATATTTTTCAGCCTTTACTAATTCACTTTTTAAACTGTAATGATGATATTTTTCTGATAGAGACAGGTTTATTGATTCCTTGCATTGTTCTTGATACTCCACTCTTATCTTTGTAAATAAATGATTTTTCATAAAAATTCAGTACAACTTTATGTTTTTCTAACCATTCCATACCTATAAGTACTTCATATGAACCTAAATTTAGTATGTTTAAATTTACCTTTTTATCCTAACAATTTATATCCAATGTACAGTGAGGAATGAATTCATTTACTTTTCTTTTTGTGCCCGTTGCTAATTGTACTAACTGAGATTTAGTATATTTTACCCTATTTATCTAGCCTGACTATAAAAAATATGGGGTAAACATAACTTAAACTAGCTACTGGGTGAATTAAAATGGAAGATTTTATTTCATGAATTTTACCTTCAATTTCCACAATGGTGGATTGTTGATATTCTTGCCTACCATCTAAAGTTGCATTGATCCTATGAATACTTTTGCCAATATATCCAATTGTTTAAGCTTCTTATATGTTCTAAATAGTTTTGTTTGTAGTATTTATGTATGGATATGGACAATTTCTCAACAAATGTGGTTCTCCACATCCCCAACACTTCAATGGTTCTCTAGGACTATCATTTGTTTTCTTGAATCCCAAATTAACTGACCTGTTTCCCTACACTAGTGATGAGTTTCTAGAGAAATTATTTTGTCTATGTCCCTTGGACATATTACGAAATGGTGATGGCTTGAAACCCTTTTTCCTTTGATTGAGTTTTTCATGTTTTTTTTATCTCCATGGTTTTGGATTTTCAAATCATTGTTTGTACTAGTCATAGAATATTCTTTCCTTTTGCATCACTTCGTTAAATGTTTTTGGATTATCAAATGTGATGCAGGAGAATCCCTCACATCAAGCGAGCCAATGTGGAAGACAAAGGACAGCTGGGCAGAACTAGCCAAATTTTTGAATTTTCCCTTGAAGTTGATGTGCCAAATATAAATGAGATCATTTAATGAAGGCACCTTGGTATAATGTAATCAGACCTTGAGCCATACACTCTCATCTGAAGTAGATAGAGGCATTTATGTTGAGATGAAATAGGTAGATAGAATTTAATATTAGATTAGACAGTTTTAGAAAAAAAGAGGGAAACGTGATATAGACACCCTCATTTTGCATTGTAACAGAAGCTAGAAGCATTGCAGCATAGAAGGGAAGCAAAGAGCTATGTAGAAACACTCATGTATAGTTATTTGGATTAGTAGAAGAAGTTGATTCAAATCCATGGTTTTGTGTTTGTTCTCTGTGTATGTATACTAAATGCTATGCTCATGAATGTTTGCTTCCTGTTATACATTTTCTTTGATATGCTTTGTATATTATTTCATGTTCTAAGTGAAGTCTGAAAGGAAGTAGAAGAAATTAATTTCAATTGTTTCTCCATCTGAGCAAAGATTCCTACAAGGAGTGCAGTTGAAATCATCCACAAGAAGTGCATTGACAGAAGGCTCAGATAGTTTAATTCTTGTTCTCGTTCACCCATAAGTGAAATTGTGTTATAGGAGTCGTGCAAGGAGTGCACAGGTTAAGGAAAGTCTCAGTTGTGAATCTGAGTGAAGCACTGAAGGACTGCTGTTGCAGGTGTGCCCAGGGTCGAAAGAATTCAACACTTGGAAGTGTTTGAGGATTGTCGCAAGGGGTGCGTGCAAGAGTCTTTGTGGAGACTCAGAATTGTGTGAAGCTCAGGAAGAGGACAAGGCTTCCAAGATCATCGAGGGGAAGCACAGGGAGTTTGTGCCATGGGAGTGTTTGAACAGGCGCTGCAAAGTTACACGTAGGAGGACCAGTTTTCACAAAGGAATACTGGGTTCATCCCATAGAAAACATCAAAGAGGAAGAGATCAACGATTAGGATCTTGAGGAGAAGATTTGCAAAATCCTGCCATCCGTTGGATCTACCAAAGAAGCAAGGAGGTTACAGTCGCGTTCAGAGTTCAAGCTCAAGGGGTCGTGAGTCATTGGATCGCCGAACAGTTTCCCGTCAGCTGTCCGATCTGAAAAAAGTTGCACAGGGTTTAAACCCTCGTGAGAAGAGTAAGAACCCCGAGAAGCATCAAGATATCGAGGCATCGGGTTCAGGAAATCGGGAGTCACGTGGACTAGAATTCGGGGAAATTCATCATGAAAATACCGACGAGTTCAGAGCCATCCATCTGTTTAGATAGGTGGCAGGGAATGAGAGTTCATTGGCATTTTAGAAATTTAGAAGGAAAGAATCTGAGACCTGTTGAACCCTGAAACGGCGAAAGGATCATAGCCGTAGGATCTCAGGGAGGACATGTGTCGTGTGGTCGTCTAGATCGGTAATGTGGTCATCGGAGTATAGGTAAGTGAGTGTTCATGGTTTTGTAAAGTGGCGAAGCCCGAGGTTCAATATGAACCTTCCATCACTTCAAACACATGTCAGAAATCTGAAGAGAGTCGGTATATCGGCGCTCGAGAAATCGGAGTTCCCGAGGTCATGAAAATCGGGACATCAGGAGTCTCGAAAACATGAGGAGAAATCTGAACCATCCATATTGAGGGGACGCATGGTAGCAATCGGAGCCATCGGGGAAATTCTCGACAGGAAGTCGTCTATCGACATTTGGGTCATCAAGATATCAGGAATCCTGGTGACAAGAGGTTTATGCATTTCGAAATCGTGAAGTCCGAAACCCCGATAAGGAGGGAAGTGCCATTGTGGGAGCCAGCAGTCAGCATAGCGAAGGATCAATATTCGAAAGATCGGTAGTCCCGTGGGCAAAGGTTTTTCAACATTTGAAACCCCAAAGTCCCGAGGGAGATATGGAGCCGTTGATCTCATAGAAAATCACGACCATTGATCAGGCTAAAGGTGGACAAGAGTTGTTAGCTGACATTACGACGGGAAATCGAGATTTGAGTGATCGTGAATCCTGAGGACGAGTGTATTTTGACACTGGAAAGTCCGAAACCTCGATGGGAGGTATGATTGCGGTCATATAAAGGAGGTCATGTGGACCAAGAGTCTAGCCTAGAGGGCTAACGGAAATTGGAATGCATCGGGATTTTGAAGCCAAAAACCCCAATGAGAGGTAAGACTATGAGAGGTAAGACTAATTAGTTTTACTTTATAATTATTAAACATTTATCCAACTAGGGTCGTTACATACACCCACCCTTCAGGAAACTTCGTCCTGAGGTTAAGGCTTCTTATGGTACAAAGGAAAAGAGCATGGTTCACACATTCATAACAAGTAACTGACATTATCAGTAAGTAAGTCAAGAAAGCTCATACATACTAGTGTATATGTACAAGAAATGCATGTGTAGCTAGTACATGCAAATCTCATGCATGTACTAATAATAAAAAATGTTATCCTTTAGTAATTTATGTATGCATTCAATCCAGTCAGCAAGACTAGTCTTTTATAAAAGACAACAATCAATAAATTGTGTGAGAAATCCTTTAATTACAATTATCCCGTTCAATAATTTATTTTAAACAACTGTGGTTTAGTTACGTAATAATGAATATTCATATATACACATTTCTCTTTTTTTTTTTGAAGGGAAGACATCAAATTCTACCACAAGACAGATCTCCATATTGTCTCAACTATTACTACTCATCCTTCCTCCCTAACCTGCTTCCATCTCCATTTCTATCCTTCCTCTTCTAGACTATCTTGGAGCGTCAACTATATTGACCTAACTCCAAATAGAACCCGTAAGTGGAAGTGTCGCTATCTCGACCAAGCTTCCCTAGCAGGCATCTGATAGTCATCATCACACATCTTGGGGAGCGTGAACTAGCACCATTCTCCCATGACTTCAGGTTTTGGAGGATACTGTAAATTCTAACCTTGTACAATATCTACTGCAAACTGATATTCATAAAAGAACAGAAAAGATACAATGGCAAATACAAACATACGCAGAGATTTTTCACCTGGAAACCCAAACCGAGAAAACCAGCATATATTATATTCATACACATTGTGTTACATTGTTTACAATACAATATACATATAGGAGCCAGCGGCATCCAAAACTCTAACCCAATGACCTGGATTAGTCCAAAACCCTAATTCCTTAACCAGAAATAGAAAACCATTGGAAAAAAACCATGTGCCGAAAAAACACCTAATATCATGTCGTCCCGGAAATATGTCATCCCGGAAATATGTCGGCCCGGCGAAAATATGTCGGCCTGAAAAAAAAATTTCAGGGGCGCTGCCCCCGAACCCCCACATGGGGGGCTCCACCCCCCTCTTACCCCCCTGCACACCCAACGCAGGCACTCAGACACTACTACTCGTGCAAAGAATATAACACATACCCAACATTCTCCCACTTGTTGTTTTCTTTGCACACAAGGGGTTACAGGGTTACATAGTCAACAATGCCCATGGATCCTCTACACCAAGAGAACTTCTCAATGCTCACAGATTTTGTTAATGAATCTACAACATTCTTCAAAGTGTCCACCTTCATTAGTGATACTTTCTTTTCTTCAATCATGTCTCTCACAAAGTGATAT
>ML780102.1:414709-426055 GCA_009831015.1 Picea engelmannii
GGCAGTGTTAGTACCAAAATCATGCACTAGTCCTCATATCATAGCAATGCATCCAAATCAATATAAATTTCACATACATTATTCATACCATAATGTTTCTCGGTTAGTGGTCCTGATATCCACTTTCATCATCATTATCTCTTTGGCTATTTCATAGCCCATAACCTGCAGATTAGTTTGTAACACAAACTCATACATTTCTATGCATTATCATCATGTAATTGCATACTATCATAATTTCAATTTGGTATCCCCGTATCGATATATTAACATCAAGTTTTTCCCATTAGAATTGGATTTCATAATATCCCATAATTCAAACTCGTCACCCATTCACAAGATTATCATTTACCCAAAATAGATTACATCGTATCCGACATCATTCTAATAGTATTTAAACATTCATTAATTTCACTTTCTCACAATATGTCGCATCATATACATCATCATCAATAACATTTAAACATTCATAAAATTTACATTCACATAATAGATCGCATTACATGCATCATCATTAATAACACTTAAACATTCATTATAGTTCATAAGTTTAAATTTTAAGTGTATCACTTAATAGTTTCACTGTGACTAGGAAATAAAGTGTATAGGCCTCAGGTAATCCTAGTTGTCTAAGTCAAAAGGTGGTGTTACATACACCCCACCTTCGAGAAACATGTTCTCGAGGTGGTCAAAATAGTGAGGGACAGTCTCACCGTAGTGTCTCGGTGTATTCCCAAGTAGAAGATCCTAGACTATACTTGTCCAACTAGAACTTAACTTGATCTACCAAATGGTTCCTGAGGTGTCGGACTCTACGATCCAATATGCGTAACGGTTCTACCATGAGGGTTCCCATGTCCAATACCTACAATTCCTTCCAATTTAGTTTATGTGATTCATCAGTGACATAATGACATAAAACAGATACATGGAATACATTATGAGTTTTATGAAAGTGGGGTGGCAATACGAGACGATAGGCAATGGGTCCAATTTTCTCTTGGATCCTGAATGGTCCTATAAACCAAGGTGACAACTGTGTTCCCTTCCTGAACCATATGGTACTCTTATTAGGCCTGATACGAATGAAAATTTGGTCTTCCACTTCATAACTTCGGTCAGTCCTATGTGCATCTACATAGCTTTTCTGCCTATCATGTGCTTCCTTTAATCTCTGCCTGATCTGAATCACTTGTTCCTCCATTTCCTGAATCAATTCTGGCCCAGGTGTTACTCAGTCTTCTAGTCTATCCCAACTCAATGTCGTTCTGCATGGCCTTCCATACAAAGCTTCGTAGGGTGGCATTCCGATGGAGCTATGATAACTTTTATTGTAGGCAAACTCTACCAAAGGTAGGTACTTCTCCCACTAGGTTTGATTATCCATTACATACATCCTAAGCATGTCTTCCATAACATGATTTACTCTCTCAGTTTTCCCATCTGTTTCAGGATGATAAGTTGTGCTTAAGTTCAACTAAGTCCCCAGCGCTGACTGTAAACTTGTCCAGAACCTAGAAGTGAATCTCGAGTCCCTATCTGAAATGATCTTCTTAGGTATCCCGTGCAAATGGATAACCTCACTTACAAACACACGTGCCACATCAGTGACATCGTAAGTGTCTCTAACTGGAATAAAATGAGCACTCTTGGTTAACTTATCTACTATCACAAGAATGGCATTGTGTCTATGAGATGTGAGCGGCAACCCTACAACAAAATCCATAGAGATGACTTCCCATTTGGACATAGGGACATCACGTGGTTGTAGGAGGCCTGCTAGGTGATGGTGGTCGGCTTTCACTTGTTGACACTCAAATCATTTGGCGATGAAATGGACTACATCGTGCTTCATGGCTACCCAAAAGAAGAGCTTCCTCATATCTGCGTACATCTTCTTCACACCCAGATGTGCACAATAAAGTTCTCTATGGGCTTCCTTCAGTATGATGCTTCGAATATCCCCTTTCTCAGGGATATATATCCTTCCTCGATATCTTAACAGTCCGTCTGTTTCCAGACTATATCCTTCATACTTTGGAACTAACTGCCTCCCACTCTGGAGGTTTGAAGTAACCTTTAAATACCAATTGTCTCCTAGTAGTTGTGTCAACACATGTTCCCTCAGACTGACCTTTAAGGTTACCAAGGAGAAGATATGTAGTCTCCTACTCAAGGCATCTGCGACTACATTTTCCTTTCCCTTTATATATGAAATACCAAAATCATACTCACTCATCAACTCACTCCATCGCCTTTTCCTAGCATTCAAATCTCTTTGAGTGAAGATATGTTTTAAACTTTGATGGTCTGTTTTGAGCTCAAAGTTTCACCCCACAAGATAGTGCCTCCAAAGTTTCAGAGCTAGCATTACAGCTGCCAACTCTAAATCATGAGTCGCATATAACTCTTCATGTTTCTTCAACTTCCTTGGCACATAAGCAATCACTCCTCCATCCTACATTAGCACAGCCCCCAATCCTTTCTTCGAGGCATCTATGCAGACCATGAAGTCCTTTTCCATATCTGGCACTCGTAGAATTGGCGCACTAGTTAGTAACCTCTTAAGCTCAATGAATGCACTATAACATTCGTCTGTCCATTCATAAATAACCCCCTTGTGTTGAAAAGTGGTGATGGGTTTCACTTTTTGAGAATCCTTCCACAAATCTCCGGTAATAACCCGCCAGCCCCATGAAGCTTCTCACCTCATGGGCATTTTTCGGCACTGGCCATTCCATAATGGCCTTTACCTTTTTTGGGTCCACAGAGATTCCTTCACCAGAAATGATATGACCTAAATAGTGGATCTCTTTCTGTAAGAAGGAGCACTTCGACAACTTCCCATACAATTTGTTCTCTCTAAGACAAGACAACACTATTCGAAAGTGTTCCTCGTGTTCTCTTTCATTCTTGGAATAGATGAGAATGTCATCTAGAAAAACTTGTACAAATCAATCTAAGTACTTCTAGAATACGCCGTTGATGAGGCTCATGAGTACTACTAGTGCATTGGTCAATCCAAAAGGTACCACAACAAACTCGTAATGTCCAAACCGAGTATGAAAGGAAATTTTTGGGATATCACCTTCCTTAATCCTTAACTGATGATACCCATATCGCAAATCGATCTTTGAGAATACCGTTTCCCCTTTCATCTGATCAAAGAGGTCATCTATTCATGGCATTGGGTACCTATTTTTCACTGTAGCATGGTTCAAGTCCCTGTAGTCTATACACAGTCGTAAGGATCCATCCTTCTTCTTTACAAAAATTACTGGTGCACCCCAAGGTGAGGCACTGGGCCTTACTAGACCTAAGTCTAGTAACTCCTTCAACTGCATTTGAAATTCACAAAGTTCCGGCACCGTCATCCGATACAGAGTCTTAGATATTGGTTCTGCACCAGGTTTTAACTCAATAGTAAAATCAAGCTCCCTCTCAGGAGGTAACCCTGGTAACTCATTTGGAAAAACATCCTGAAATTTTGACAATACCGTGTACTGACCCAATGAGGGTCCCTTCCTTCCATTCACTGCTTCCACTACATAAAGTCGACACCCTTGTCTCAAGCATTGCTTGACCTTCATAGTTGATATAAAGCGTAATGACACTTTTCTCTATACACCCTGGATCTCTACCAATTTTCCTTCATCATTGACACAAAGCACCCTTTTTCCTTCATCGATGAGCTGCTAACCAATCCATTCCAATGATTAGGTCATATGCCCCAAGAGCAGTGATGTATACCTTCAACCTAGTAGTGCACACTCCTAGGTCTACTATACAATTATCGACACTAGGTCCTACCGCTTGTTTTTCCTCTGAAGCCATCTGGACTTGTTTAAAGTCATCGTGCTCATAGGCTGCTAGCCTACTCTTTTCTAATGCAGATGGTGAAATGAAACTATCTGTCGCACCAGAATCAAACAAAATATTAACATTGATATGATTTAGCATACCTGATGACTCCACTACTGTGGATTGATGTTCGGCCTAGCAATTATTAACCACTGCATAAATCTGGTGGTTGCTACTTGACCTCCCTATTGGTGCCTTTAATTCTCTATGCACAAACCCTGATTGTAACTCTGGACAGTCCCATTGGTAATGGGGTCCTTCGCATCTCCAACAGGTAATACAAGATTGAACTGGTGCACTGTTATGCGATTCCCTCTGAAATGAGTTCCTTCCCCTAGAACCCCTGCCCCAACTAGTTGTTCCCTGAGATGGTCGTGGACCTGTCTGCACCATTGGTGATGAGAAAGATGCTGCACTAGCTGCCATTGAAATCCCTGCAGCTACAATCCTTGGCACGACCCTGTTACCATATGGTGGTGGCCTTGAGCCCCCTCCCCTAGGAAATTTCCTCGGGGTCTTTCCTACGAATCCATGGCGATGCGGAAATGTCGGTCTTGTGCCTCCGGTTACATTCATGTGTTCTTCCACATAACGCGCATTTTCCACTGCCTCTGCTACTGAAGACAGTTTCCACATCCGCACCATAGCTCTTATCTTAGGGTTCAATCCATAGACGAAGCGCTTTGCCTATCGTTGGTCATTGTCCATATACGAAACATATTTGACCAATTCCATAAACTTGATCTCATATTCTTCTACAGTTTTGTTTCCTTGTACTAAGGCATGAAATGCCCCTACCTATTTCTCCTCGTAGTATGCTGGTAGATATTTCCTTCGGAACCTCTCCTCGAAAAGTTCCCAATATACTGTGTCTGGGGTAAGGTGTAGTTGTCTTTCCAAGTTGCCCCACCAGTTCAAGGTGATGTCTCTTAACTGGAAAATTGTGATCTTTGCCTTTGAGTTGGACGCATAGTCCCTTAAGGAAAAACACCTTGTCATGCCTTCCAACCATGCTTCCCCGCATTCACTAGCGCAACCCCCGACAAACTCTGGAAGTTTAAAGTTTGATGTATTTAGGTGGAGGTCCTCCCCCTATATCCCTTGATGCTTCTGGATTACCTGTTCCAGACGGTGGGAGTTCCACTTCAGTCCCTACTGGTTGGTGCCCCTCTAAGGTTTCGTTAATGGCTTCCAATGAGTGTAGTATGAGGGATAGTTCGGGCGATGGTGCTGGTGGTGTTGGTGGTGCCCGTGACGACGCTCTCTTGCCTCGATCCCTTTGAGTCCTGACCATCTTGTATGCCTTAACCTGCATCACCCCCAAGTTATCAGGGTGAGTTCCAGGACATTTCAAATTGGTGCTACTTAAACTTAGAAACAGGGTTAGGCGTAAGTTTTCTTTACTTGTCTATAAACAGACATTACTCCTTTAGGGGATTGGCTAGGTTTGGGTTAGGATTAAGCGTCTAATCTTGGTTTCTTCACCCTTGTGAAAAGAATTATTGGTTCCCTTACCCTGTAGCTACATTAGCCTTGTGATTTACTCATAACTTCCTAGTGCATATGCCACCTCCTTCCCGCTTGTCCTAGTATAATCCCTATCATTAATTACTTTAATGTAGATTAACCTTATACTTAAATAAAATAATTAATTTAAAATTATTATTACACTAATTCAACCCAATTAACCTTTCTTTAATTTTAACTAACTTGACCTTTATATATATATATATATAAATAAATTATTTATACTAAATTAATTAATTTACTCAAAATTATTTTTTACACTTTAAAATATAAAAATAAATGAACACACACATGGATTCGGGCATGCATGGATTCCACATGACCATCTGACTTCCTCTATTTCCCTCATGTCTAACACCATCATTCTACACCTGTCATCTTTTTGAATCTCTATGTGTCCTTCCTCTGCCTCCACTTTCTCATCTGCTGGGAATTTCCTCGCATCAGTCTTTGTCCACCACAGATCCGCCTCTGCTCTGTTCAGAGGTTTCCAGAATCTCCCTTGCCATGGCTCACATCCTTGCCATTGTTCTGAGCACCTTGCTAGTGCTGGGTATTGTTGTATCTGCTGCCAGATCATTTGTAGAAACAGAGTATATTGATATGGTCACTAACAAGATCCAGGACCTGGAGTCCAGTCTCTTTAAAATATTAGGAACCAATCCCAAGTCTGTACAATTTGCGGAGTTCACTCTTAGGTATGGTAAGAGGTACGATTCAGTTCGCCAGCTTGTGCACAGTTTCAGTACCTTCATGAAGACTGCTGAGTTGATCGAGTCAAGAATTTGCATGAACCTTTCTTATACTTTGGTGATAAAGGGTATTTTTCCTATTTTTTTTTTTTGTAGTGCGAAATAAAAAAAATGATTTTCTTGTAATTCTAGGTCTGGACGGATCTCAATGTTTTTCTTTCAATTTATTTCTTTTGTATTTATAAATTTATTCATCTGTGTATATGCATGTAATTAAATGGGTATACATGTATGCATATACATCGTCTTCCCATATTTCCCACGACCTTTTGCCCCTAACTGTGAAATTCCCTGACTCTATTTCGGGTTTCGGGGTTTCCTTATGCCCGATGCCGAGAGTTTCCTGTCCTCATGGACTCCCAATCTCCAATATGCCTATGCGCTAACTTCTATCTTTAGCCCTCCCTTGGCTATGCTTTGGTCCATGTGACCCTCTCCTAAGTCACCGTAGTCCTATTCCCTGTCGGGATTTGGGGTTTTGTGACTCTCGTTGTCACGAACCTCTATCCTCACAGTGTCCCGATTACCGATCTACCGATGTGGTACTTTGTGCGTTAGCCCACCAGGCTAAGCTTTTGGCCCATATGACCATTATCTGACACGGCCCCATCTTTGTTCCCCCCCCCCATCGGGGTTTTAGACATTGCAATGCCGAAATGTATGAACCCCGTGTCTATGGGATTCCCGATATATCGATACTTGATACGCTTCTTCCTGGTGCGTTATCCGTTTCTGGCTATACTGAGGTCCATGTGACCTTTCTCTGGTGTGATCGCTGCCTTAAAATTTTCTATGCCATTTATTGTTTACTTTTGGACAATGAATGGTTAAAAGTTTACAAAATATAAATTTTCAGCGCCCCTTTAAAAATTTATTTAAAGTGGGTTATAACTTTAAATTTGCGATTTTTTCAATTAATGTTTAAGGAAATCGGGATTTGGGGTTTCCCTGTAACAAATGATCTATGTAAATTGAATCACGAAACCCCAATCTCCGATTTTGCGATGTGATTAAGTCTTAATTAAAACATCAATTAATCAATTCTTTTAATGAACATTTAAGAGATAAGTTAATTACGTCGCGGTTTTGGGGTTTACGATTTCGTAGTGCATGGATACTTTGTCCATGGAACTTGCGATATCCCAATCCATGATGACAACTGCCTTCCAATACAGAGATTTCCACTTTTTGGAGAATCGGCCCTCGCGTTTTCGAACTGCAAGGACCACTCATCCACGGGATCCGCGATTTCCCGATTCGCGATGACCTAATGGACGACCTCCTGTAGGGACCTTTCCCGATGGATCCGATCACTGCCATGCATCCCAAGAATGGATGGTCCTGATTGCCTCTTGTTGTTTCGGGGTTTTCGATACCAATGTCCACGGAATTCCTGATTCCTCAAATCCCGACTCTCCGGTTGGCTGACAGCTGACCCCTCACGATGGCACTATCCTCCCTCTCTGATGCGTGGTCAGATGGCCCCACTCATCGGGGTTTGGGACTTCGTGATTTCGAAATGCAGAGATTTTGTGTCCACGAAATCCCCGATATGCCAATCCCCGACTTTCTTTGGATCTCCGACACGCGTCCTAAATGGATGGATGATACAGGTTATGCCTTGGCCTTCGCCAAACACCAACCCAAAAGCACTTATCTGTGTGAGTCCCGATGGCCCAAATGCCGATGACTCTCCGATGGTTCCCACCTGTCCCAATCAGATGGACGACTCTGATTGTATTGGGGTTTTCACCATGGATTTCCCAACCTCTTTCTCACAGAACTCTCGATGTGCCGACTCTCTTCAGATCTCCACCATGTGTCTCACCCTGATGGACGGTCCATATCTAATCTCTCTATTTAGAGACTTAAAATGTCCCGACTTCCTTGACCTTGTGAATCACGATTTCACGAACGCTTATATCCCGATGCCTTCACACCTGTCATCGGGATTTCTCCTTCTGCCCTCGAGGACTTAACTCCCTCGCAACTCCATGCAAATCCGACAAATGTCTGGTATCTTCCCGAGATCTGATGGCTCAGGTTCGTTCTCCTGCGTAATAGACAGCTCTCCTTTGGGATAATGATAATTGCATGAACATTATGCTGTGTGAAAATTGCTCTCTTTGGCATGGTTAAAATTTGTATGGGTCTATAGTTCCTGATATTTTTTTCCATTATTAAAATTCACCGAGGATAATATAGGCTAGTAGTTTACACCATTCCTGTCCAATACAAGTCTTCTAAATTTCCCTTTTTTCCGACTGCACATTGGCAGTTCCTCATTTAGGTAAGTTAGAGATGAAGTAGGCCTTTTCGAGGTCTTGCAAAAGTCCTATTCCATTTTATATAGTATAATTCGTGTAGTTATTGAATCTTTCCAACTTCAAACCTTAGATAGAAGCTTCCCTCGACATTTTCATCGATTTCAGGTGTCTATTTTACCCGAAACTTCATTGACAAGTATTTCTCAGATAAAATTAAATTATCAACCCTCTTTTTCATGCTTAATAGCTTTATCAGGCTTCTTTAAGGGTAGCCATTTTGTGGGAAGTAATCCTTCAAACTATCTGGTTTGTTGCCACTAATTTAAAGGGCATTCCTTTGAATATTCAGACTAAGACTGCATTAGCCATTTATGATCCAGTAAAAGGGTATTACCTAAAACTGTTGCTTGTGATATATATGAGACCATTTGCTTCGATAATGTAGGGGTGCTATCTAGAGTATATTTTCTAATACTATATCAGTCATATTGGGTCAAGTTGAATGTTGCTTGACACAATCTACTAAGACACAAATGACATGTTTTGCTTGCAAGTTAAGCGTGGCTAGAGTTAGCGTTTGGGGTTTTGGCCCTCAGGCCCAGATTTCAAACTAGGATGCTCTGATACCATATGTAACAACCAAATATTTCTAAACATCATTTACTTCCATAAGCAATTTATTTCATGAACTGAGATATAACTTCATAACATAACAACAATCTTTATAATAGAAACTTTAATAACTTAAATTTATCAATGAATAATGATTTCATGGCAGAATGAAATAAACACATAGTTTAACAAATTACCTAGTTCTAATGCTAATTTATGTTGCCTTGCTGCCTTGTTGTTGCCTTCCTGCTACCTGATACACAGACCAACCCAGCCACAAACAAAGAATAACTGCCCAAACCTACTGTCCTCCCTGTCAACTAGGAAAACTACCTAGCTCCAAGATATCTATCGATATCCTGGCCCCCGTGCCCAAAACCTCCAACAACCTGGTGCCTCAACTGACCCAAATGCCACAGCCAGAACTCTACTACTCCCTGCAATTCTCACAATCCTCCCCGAATCCATCCTCCATCCCCCTTCACATCCACCTCCCTTCCCCCTTATCCCTCCTTCACCGACTCCCCATTTACTCCCTTACCTGCCCTTGTCCCTCTCCCTGATCCTTCCTTTAATGTTTTATATTCTCGAGACTAATAGGTTATCCCTTGTTGGGTACGTAACCATTTATAACATATATTATTAATCTCTTAAATTTATTACTCATGTCATCAAAGGTAATCTGCAATTAAATTATTTATTAATTAATCACAATTATAACCTTTAATTAATAGATAACTTACTTAATTGATATCATTAAATCATCTTTGTTTAATTAATACCTTGTTAACACAATTAATCCCCCAATTAGTTTTATTTTATAATTCTTAAACATTTATCCAACTAGGGTCGTTACACTTTGCTTTCTGTAGCAGGGAGAAAGGAAATACACCATGCGGCCAAGGAGAAGGGATGCACAATCACCCGATCCAGAGGAGGAAATGGAGATGCCCATAGGAAGGGGTAGAGAAGTGCATAATCCAGAAATAGAAAGAGATCTGCATAACTTACGCGTAGAGTTGTGGACATGGAAATAAGACAAAGGTGCACAACTGATGTAGGAGATATCAGTGAATCCAAAAATTAAGATGATGTTGGACATGGAGAAGAAGAAATCTGAGCAGAAGATGCAGCAAATGAGCGCTTACTTAAAGCTGTTGCAAGAATGGGTGCAAAGGTAAAAATGGACATTCCAATTTATGAGGGAAATCTGGATGTAGAAGAGATTCTAGACTGGATTAGAGCTCTAGACACCTATTTTGACTATGAAGATATCGAAGAGGAAAATAAAGTCAGGCATGCCATCACGATATTGAAAGGACATGCAACCTTGTGGTGGGATGAACTACAAGATGACAGGTGTTGCCAAGGCAAGAAAAAAATTAAGAGCTGGGATAGGATGATTGCAAAGATGAAGGAAAAATTCATCCCCAGGGACTATCAAATTTCTCTGTTCAGGAGGATACAGAGCCTAAGACAGAAGCTGATGACAGTGAAGGAATACATGGAGGAATTCTATAGGTTGAACATCAGGGCAGGTCATCGCGAAAGAAATGACGAAAAAGTGGCCAGGTATATGAATGGTCTGAGATATGAGATTCAGGATGAAATGAGTATGGAAACCATCCGAACGGTATAATATGCTTATCAAATGGCTTTAAAAGTGGAAGAGAAGCTGATCCGAAAGTAAAGTCAGAAGGGCCGAGGCAGGAGTCGGCCCAGGGGAAAATCAGTTGCCCAAGAAAGAACCCAAAAGCCCAGGGACGACTGAAAGCAACCTCAGACATGGATAGAAAGAGGTGGAAGCTCACAGCGAGGGAGATCTGCTGAATAGAGAGAACATCATACGAGCAGAGAGGAGGATATGTTGATAATAATAGGTTTCCTTGTACCAGAGGTAGAGGAAGAGGAAGAGGTGGAGTAATCACATGCTTCACATGTGGAAAGAATGGGCACAAGTCATTCGAGTGTCCAGAGAAAAAGAAGGGAACTGGAGAAACTCACATCGCCAAGGCACAGAGGCGAGATGTTGAGACAAAATATGTTGAAGGTAGAAGATCGTTGGTGATGCAAAAAGTCCTTTTGACACCAGAGAGAGAGGTGGAAAGTTCAGTCCAAAGGATGTTAAGCCCTAATATTGGCTCATTACCCCTTAATTGGGGCATATTAGATTAGTAATGCTAATTTATTTATGTCGGATCTAGGCCATTAGTTTTAATTTAGATTAGTAATGTTATTTTAATTATGTCGGCTTTAGGCCATTATTTGTAATTATACCTCCTAGTCTCCTATATATACCAAGGAGACATTTTCATTTTGAATCATCT
>ML780102.1:431311-484789 GCA_009831015.1 Picea engelmannii
TGTAATTATACCTCCTAGTCTCCTATATATACCAAGGAGACATTTTCATTTTGAATCATCTGGTACTTGAACATTTAAGTGGGGTAAAAGGAGGTTTCCCCCTCGAAGAGGATTATTATCTGAAATTATCTCTTTTTCAAGGCATTGAGTACTTTTCCTGAGGTTTTTCTATGCTATATTGAAGTTTGGTTCTTAACAAAGGACCATACTTTTCAGAACATCTTGCAAGACCAAGGGTTGGGCATGCAAGGTCATTTTGGACAGAGGTAGCACTGATAATCTCATTTCAATCGAGATGGTAGAAAATCCGGAGCTAGAAATGACTGATCATCCAAGGCCATATAAAGTTTCGTGGCTACAAAAAGGACATTAGGTAAATGTCACCAAACAATGCTTAATTGAATTTAAGATAGGGGGATATAATGATATGGTTCTATGTGATGTCATTCCTATGGATGTTTTTCATCTATTACTGGGTAGACCATGGCAATATGATAGAAATGTGATTCATGATGGGAGGATGAACACATACACCCTAGAAAAGAACGAGAGAACTCATATGTTGCTTCCAATCAAGGATAAAGAAGGAAAAATGGAGGTAAGAAACACAATACTTCTCATGAGTGGGAAGGAACTTCTTACCGAGGTTAATAAAAAGGAGGATCCACAGTTCATTGTGGTCAGAAAACCAAAGATTGTTTTGACTAGCACAAGAGTGGATGATTTGCCAAAAGAAGTTTAGGAACTGCTGGAAGAGTTCACTGATATAGTAGTGGACGAATTACCTCATTCATTGTCACCGATGAGAAGCATGATTCATCATATAGATCTCATACCCGGAGCCAGTTTACCAAACAAAGCCGGGTACAGATTAACTCCGCAAGAGAATGAAGAGGTCAAAATACAAGTCCAGGATATGTTGGACAAAGGTTTGGTCAGGGAAAGCTTGAGTCCGTGTGTTGTTCCGACAGTACTCAGTCCGAAGAAAGATGGAGGCTGGAGGATGTGCACTGATTCAAGGGAGATTAACAAGATAACCATCAAGTATAGGTTTCCATTGCCAAGAATGGATGATTTAATGGATTGCTTAGGTGGACCAAAATTCTTTTCAAAGATTGATTTGAAGAGTGGATATCACCAGATTCGCATGAGAGAAGGTGATGAATGGAAAAAAACATTCAAGACAAACAAAGGTTTGTATGAATGTCTTGTTATGCCATTTGTCTTAAAAAATGCGCCAAGTACCTTTATGAGGTTGATGAATGAAGTCCTGAAGGATTTCATCGAAAAATTTGTTATCATATATCTGGATGACATACTGATTTTCAGTAAAATGGAGGTTGAACATCTGAAGCATTTGGCCATTGTGATGAAGAGATTACAACAAGAGAAGCTATTGATAAACATGAAGAAGTCCTCATTCATGAAGACAGAGCTCATTTATTTGGGATTTGTTATTTCGGAAAATGAGTTGAGGATGGATCCAGATAAGGTGGAGGTAATCAAGAATTGGCCATCACCAAGGAACATATTTGAGGTGAGAAGTTTTCACGGGTTGGCTAGCTTCTAGAGAAAATTCATTAGGGATTTCAATGGAATCAGCGCATCGATGATGGATACAGTGAAGAAAAGACATAAATCTTTTCATTGGACAGAAGAAGCTGAGAAGAGTTTCAATTTGTTGAAACGGAAGATTACGAAACAATCAATTCTGGTGTTACCGGACTTTCAAAAGACATTTCAGGTAAAATGCGATGCAAGTGGGTTTGCAATAGGATAAGCTGAATGAAGAGAAGGTGAAATATTCCACATATGATAAGGAGTTTTATGCCATCATTCAGGCATTGAAAAAGTGGAGCCACTATTTGATTCCAAAGGAATTTGTTTTTTATAGTGATAACCATGCATTATAGTTTGTGACTCAACAAGAGAAGTTGAATTAGAGGCATGTTAAGTGGGTTGAATACATGCAGAATTTTACATTTTTGATTAAACATATTTCTGGTACTACAAACAAATTTGTTGACGCTTTGAGAAGGAAGTGTTTATTGTTGCAGGAGTTCAAAGTCAAGACGTTAGGTTTTGATGATCTCAGAGACATGTACGTAGAGGATCCAGACTTTAAGGAAGCGTACGAAGCAACTGAGAATCCAGTTCTCGGGGATAGAAGCCAATGGGCTGAATACATGATCCAGGAAGGACTGTTGTTCAGAGGCAATCAACTGTGTATACCGAATTTCTCCATGAGGGAGAATCTGCTGAAGGAGAAACACAGCGGAGGATTGGTCGGACACTTCGGTCATGATAAGACATTCATGAAGCTGAGCGAGTCATACTTTTGGCCAGGGATGCGATCAGAGGTCAAGAGATTTGTAGACTGATGCAAAATTTTCCAGCATTCGAAGGGAAGGAAGAAGAATGTGGGTTTTTATCAACCATTGCCCATACCTGAGAGGTCGTGGGATGAAATTAGCATGGATTTCATATTGGGATTGCCAAGGATGAAAAGAGGATTTGATTTGATCTTTGTGGTAGTGGATAGATTTTCCAAGATGGCACATTTTATCCCATGTCAGAAAACCAGTGACGCGATGTGCATCGCGAATCTGTTTTTCAAAGAAGTCATTCGACTTCATGGATTACCAAGGAGTATTGTTTCAGACAAATATACAAATTTCTTAGGGAAATTTTGTAGGAAATTATGGAAGAATATGGGAACTAACTTGCTATTTAGTTCAGCTTATCATCCTCAGACAGATGGACAGACAAAAGTGGTGAACAGAAGTCTGGGAGACTTGTTGAGGATCCTGGTGGTGGAGCACCACAGCACTTGGGACAATACATTGTCGTAGACAGAGTTTGCGTATAACGACTCAGTGAATTAGATCATAGGCTAGAGTCCATTCCCGATTGTGTATGGCACACAACCGAGAGGATTTTATGAATTGAGAGATTCAGAACAAACTGCTACTAGGAGTGCTAGTGCAGAAGAATTCGTGGAGGTGATGAAAGAACTTCATAGCCAGGTGAAGGAGCGATGGAAGAATTCAAGTCAGAAGTATAAGCGGAGAGAAGATCAGCATCGAAGATGACTCCAATTTGAGGTTGGTGACTTGATTCTAGCACACTTGAGGAAAGAAAGGTTCCTGAGAGGAACATACAATAAATTGAAAATGAAAAAAATCGGACCATGCAAGGTCTTGAAGAAAATTGGAGAGAATGCTTATGAGATTGAATTACCCGATGGGATCGGAATTTCTACGATATTCAATGTCTCAGATTTATACCCATATAAACTTGAGGAAATAGAAGAAGAAGGTGAACAAGTAGAGGTTCAGTGGAAAAAACATATGCCAGTTGCAGAGAGATTCCAGATGGAGTGCATATTGGACAAGAGAGTCAGCAAAAAGACCATAAGGAGAGAATATTTTGAATATTTGGTCAAGTGGAAGGACCATCCGGTTGAAGATGCCAGCTGGGAAAATGAAGCAGAGATTTTGAAGCATGGATAGACTGTGTAGGAGTTCATGGACAAGAGCCCATGAAAATTTTCAAGCCGGAGAGTATGATGCAGGAGCATCCCTCACATCAAGCAAGCCAAAGCAGAATACAAAGGACAACTGGGCAGAACCAGCCAAATTTTTGAATTTTCTTTTGAAGTTGATGCGCTAAATATAAATGAGATCATTTAATGGAGGCGCATTGGTATAATGTAATCATACCTTGAGCCATACTCTCTCGTCTGAAGTAGATAGAGGCATTTATGTTGAGATGAAATAGGTAGATAGAATTTAATATTAGATTAGACAATTTTAGAAAAAAAGAAGGAAACAGGATATAGACACCCTCATTTTGCATTGTAATAGAAGCTAGAAGCATTGAAGCATAGAATGGAAGCAAAGAGCTCCGTAGAAGTACTCATGTATAGTTATTTGTATTAATAGAAGAAGTTTATTCAAATCCATTTCTTTTTGTTTGTTCTTTGTGTATGTATACTGAATTCTATGCTCATGAATGTTTGCTTCCTGTTATACATTTGCTTTGATATGCTGTGTATATGATTTCATGTTCTAAGTGAAGTCTAAAAGGAAGTAGAAGAAATGAGTTTCAATTGTTTCTCTATCGGAGTAAGGATTCCTGCAAGGAGTGCAGTTGAAATCATTCACAAGAAGTGCATTGACAGAAGGCTCAGATAGTTTAACTCTTGTTCTCATTCACCCAGAAGTGAAATTGGGTTATAGGAGCCATGCAAGGAGTGCACAGGCTAAGGAAAGTCTCAGTTGTGAATCTGAGTGAAGCACTGAAGGACTACTGCTGCAGGTGTGTGCAGGGTCAAAAGGATTCAACACTTGGAAGTGTTTGAGGATTGTCGTAAGGGGTGCATGCAAGATTCTTCATGGAGACTCAGAATTGTGTGAAGCTCAGGAAGAGGACAAGGCTTCCAAGCTCATCGAGGGGAAACCTAGGGACTTTGTGCTATGGGATTATTTGAACAGGCGCTGTAAAGTTACGTGCAGGAGGACCAGTTTTCAAAGAGGAATACTGGGTTCACCCCATAGAAAACATCAAAGAGGAAGAGATTGACGGTAAGGATCTTGAGGAGAATATTTTCAAAATCCCGCCAGCCGTTGGATCTGCCAAAGAAGAAAGGAGGTTACGACCGCGTTTAGAGTTCAAGCTCTAGGGGTCATTAGTCGTTGGATCGTGGATCAGTTTCCTATCAGCCGTCTGATATGACAAAAGTTTCATAGGTTTTAAACCCTCGTGAGAAGAATAAGAACCCCAAGAGGCGTCGAGATATCGAGGCATCGGGGTTTGTGAAATTGGGAGTCACGTGCACTAGAAGTCAGGGAAATTCATCGTGAAAATCCTGACGAGTTCAGAGCCATCCATTTGTTGGGACAGGTGGCAGGGATCGAAAGTCCGTCGACATTTCAAAACTTCAGAAGGAAAGAATATGAGACCTGTTGAAACCCAAAATGACGAAAGGATCATAGTCATAGGATCTCAGGGAGGACATGTGTCCTGTGGTCGTCTAGATCGGGAATGTGGTCATTGGAGTACAGCTAAGTGAGTTTTCATGGTTTTGTAAAGTGGTGAAGCCCAAGGTTCAATCTCAACCGTCCATCACTTGGGATGCATTTCAGAAATCCGAAGAGAGTAGGTATATCGGCGCTCAGGAAATCGGAGTTCCCGAGATCATGAAAATCGAGACCTCAGGAGTCTCGAAAACACGAGGAGAAATCTAAACCGTCCATCTTGAGGGGACGCGTGGCAACAATCGGAGCCATCGAGGAAAGTCCTGACAGGAAGTTGTCTATCGGCATTTGGGTCATTGGGATATCGAGAATCCTGGTGACAAGGTTTTTATGCATTTCAGAATCGCGAAGTCCGAAACCCCGATAAGGAGGGAAGCGCCATTGTTGGAGCTAGCTATCAGCATAGCAGAGGATTAGGATTCGAAAGATAGGTAGTCTCGTGGGCAAAGGTTTTTCGACATTTGAAACCCCGAAGTCCCGAGGGAGATCTGGAGCCACTGATCTCATAGGAAATCATAGCCGTTGATCAGGGTAAAGGTGGACAAGAGTTGTTAGCTGACGTCACGACGAGAAATCAGGATTCGAGGGATCACGAATCCTGAGGACGAGTGTATTTTGACATTGGAAAGTTTGAAACCCCGATGGGAGGTATGACTGCGGTCATATAGAGGAGGTCATGTGGATCAAGAGTCTATCCTGGAGGGCTAATGGAAATTGGAACGCATCGATATTTTGAAGCCAAAAACCCCGACGAGAGGTAAGACTGTGGTCACGGGGATAATGGTCATGTGGGCCAGGAGCCTAGCCAAGAGAGCTAGTGCATAAAGAGCATGTCAGGATTTGGCAGATCACGGATCCTGAGGACAAGTGCATTTTGGCACTTGAAAGTTTGAAACCCCGACGAGAAGGAATATAAGGCTGTGGTCTTATGGAAAGCGGTCATATGAACCAGGGCATAGCCAGGAGGGGCTAAGGAAACAAAGGGGTGCATCGGGATATTGGAGGTCGAGAGATCAGGAGTTTGAAAACCCCGAAACCCGATTCTCTATTCCTCTGTCATCGAAGAGAACAGTGACCGGACTAAAGACTGTAAAGTGTCGAAAAGACCTGTGGGTCCATTTCGAAGGAGATTCCAGTGGGAATCATAAGATCCATTCCAGCTCTAGGGGGGAAATTGAACGATCCTTAAGACCGGGAGGTCAGGCATGGGACTCGCTGAGGTAGGTGCCCGGGTGGACGCCATCAAGATGCTATTATATCCTTATATGACTGAGGTAAGAAAGTTTAAAACCTTTGAAACTTTACTATCTTATCTTTTATGTAAGGCACAAACCTCAACAATTCTATAAATTTAGTAATCAGATCTTCCATAGACATCTTCCCTAACCTTAACTTATAGAATTATTTGGTCTTTCTTTCATAATAACTTTCAAACAAATATTGTTTCTTAAATATTTCTTGAAATCTACCCATTCCATTTTCTTCTCTTTTAGACCTTTAGCTAGTTATATGTCCTACTACCATATACTAGCTTTACCCTTCACATTATAGATACTCATGCTCACTTTCATATTGCTAGAGTAATTGTAAATATGGAAATATTTATTCATTTCAAGTAACCAAGCTTCTGCCTCTTCACCAGTTATGGACTCTCCGTCAAAAGTTGAAGGTTTAATTTTCTTAAACTCTCCATCTAAGTGATCCATATGTTTGTGTTTCTTCATTGTAGACATTTTGTTTTCAGTCATCTGCGTGTCATTAGAAGAACTTTTTTGTTTCTCAGTTCCTTTACTTGAATCCTTTGAATATTTTTAATTGAATTCTTCATCCACACCATTTTTCTTTGGGATCTTCTTAGTTTTTATACTTCGTAACAACATGCCATTTATTTCTTGTTGATCTTCCCGTGCTTTCTTTAATTTCCCATTATCAACCTTGAATGTTTGTAGCTCTACTATTAGATTTCTCATTGTTTCCAAAACTTGTGTTTTCGAGCTAATTTCACTGGTATGTTCTATATTTATATGAGTTTGTTGATTATTGTTTCCTTCATGTTTGTCTTCTTATCCATTCTTTGTTGACATGATTACAAAACTTTGAAACAATTTGCTTGTAAGAATGAACAATTTGTTCGTTAGTTTTTTCATCAAACACTTTATATTTTTTTTTGGTTATGCCCTTAGGCCTAAGTGTTGTAACCTATAACTTTGATACCATATGTAATGTACCCCAAAATTTACTAAATAAGAAACAAATTTAAAGGAAATGGTTTTGACACTTTTGATACCATTAAACCTTAACAACTTGAATTTGACTCCTTTATCGTTGGATTTGTTTTAAGTTCATCAAATGCTTGTCTAAGATTTCATATAAGTTTCTTTTGTACTCCATTATAATATTATGACACAAGTACAAAGTTTCTAAGGAATTAGAATGATTTCAATTCTGAGTATATCTATAAGTTAGAAGGAGTCTCAATTGGTTTATTAAAGAGATAACATTGTATGCAAATCATAGATTACTATTTGTTTTTCATATTTACGACATTAATTCTATCCTAAATTAATTTGGAGTATGAGTTATAAGAGGTATTTCCATATATCCTTCATAGAATATTCTATTAGTTACGTCGATAGGCATCCCCCCTATTGGAATTGATGGTATAATGAGCTTTTTAATTGCAAATTCTAATCTGATGGCCAATAATCAAAGATGTTGGCATATTCTTAGTCTTACACTCAAATCAACGAATGAAATTTAATGTTCATAACTTCCTTTCATTTATGAATGGGTACATTTCCTTGTTTACTTTTTCACATTTACGTAATACGACTAAGGAATTACTTCCCTAACCATTGATTTCCACGTTTAACTAATTAAGGAGAACTAATATATATAGATCAGATAGCATTGAAGTGTTGCCACTTCTAGCATGTGTTTCAACTAGCATGATCGTGGTTAAGATGGACACGATAGTGGTTCATATGGATGATGTTTCAATCGTCGTTTCAACTAGCATGATGGTGGTGGTTAAGATGGATGTGACGGTGGTGAAGCTGGACAACGTTTCAATCATCTACCATGCGTTTCAATTTGTTTTATTGTATGATTTGACTTTTGTATGTCTCTTTTGTGACACTAATGACCTTTTGTTGTGTATAGATTTCAGAGGGTGTGAGGATGAGAGGGGTATCTAGGATAATTGGCATAGACACAAATCCAACCAAGTTCTTGAAAGGTAAAAATGGAGATTCTGCAGTGGGATTGTTTTATTAACTTATCAAATAACCATAGGTTTTATATGTTTTATTGTAATACTACACTCAATTTTAGTTGTCGTTATTGCGTTTAGAGACTCTTTCATGTTCTATAGTTTAGGGTTGTAATTGACAACACCAAATTTTTAAAGAGACGATTCTTACTTTTACACTTTCAAAAATTTGTTAAAAAAAGATTTGATCCTCTAAAAACTTGATAATTCCTTCCCGAATTAAAAGAGATAACTGCAATTTGAGAACGTGATATTTACTAGATTTCCAATGCAACTGCATCCTTAGGAGTGATTGATTGCATCAATCCAAAAGACCATGAAAAACCAATTCATGAGGTATTTTTAGTTGAACCATATTATCTAATCTTTTATTAGAAGAATTGGATGGCTTTTATTGCCGAGAAAGAGAGGTACCAATCCATTAGGTGATAAGAGGGATGGCATATGGAGGTGTGTGCTTCATATTTGAATGCATTGGAAACAAAAACGTGTTATATGAGGCCTTCTTGGATACTCAGGAGGTAAAGCGACCCTTCCCTTTGTTGTGTCATCTCAAATAATTTTTTGTTAATGTGAAGTACAATCTCTGGCATATTAACATGCATTGCAGTCGTTAGCTGTCACGGTTTTGTTGGGGTAGGATATGAGTCCTTGTAAGATAAGCTTTCATCCATTCAAATTGTTTGCAAAGAGAATCGTCGCTACAACATTTGGTTGTGGGAAGGGAAAAAGTCGATTGTAGATACATTAATTATGAATAAGGTATAGACCTTTCTTATCAATTTCATTTGATGTTCATGTTAATATTGTTCCTGAATAATATATTACATATACTCATTTCGATTTTGATCACAAGAGATGAGAGTTGAGGAGTTTATTACCCATGAGTTTCCTTTCTCAGAGATGAACACAGATTTTGAATTATTGTTGGAAGGAAAAAGTTTCATATGTGTTATGCACCTTTAAATATAATGATAAAGAAATCGTTGTTATTATGTTAATGTTGCAAGAGTCTTTCAAATCTCCTCCTCCAAGAAAATTTTAGTAGCGACTAAGTCTTTTGAGTTGATGTGTATTGCTGAAATGTTCTTCCACAGTCCGTTCCATGTGATCAATAATGTAATGTATTTATTAATGCTTTTTATGCATTATGCATGTAAATAACATGTTTTTCACACTATTATAAATATCAATACAAGCTCAGGATTCCTTAGACACTAATCTTAGTATAAATGCATTAAAATTAAAGTTATCATTTTGGTTGTACATTTCAATTATTGTTAATACTTATTAGGGTTAGGGTTAGAGTGATATTAGGGTTAGGGTTAGAGTGAGATTAGGGTTAGAGTTATTCCCATTAAAATTAAGGTTATGGTTTTATTAGGTTATTTGTATTAGGGTTTATTTTATGATAATAAGAAAATAATAATTAAAAGATAATTTAAATAATAATAATTTAATAATAAGAATGTAAGGATAATAATTGAATGATTTTAATTTTAATTAAATTTAATGTATTATTTATTACTTTATTAATAATTTATTAATATTTTAGTGAATTCACACTTTCTTAATGTATTTATTAATGCATTTAATGTTTATTTAATGTATTATTAATGTAATAATGTATTGTAAATGTATTACATTATTAGTGTAGTAATACTTTAGCAATGTATTAATTAATGATGTATTAATTTATTAATAACATATTAATTTATCAATAATTTAGTAACACTTTAGCATTTATTTCCTATCGATGATCTTATGACAAATACAAATTATTAAATGATTTGTTATTAGTGTCCTTAGAACAAGTATAATTCATCATCTACAGTGTTCAAGATTCTTCTATCAATTTCTTTAAAACAAGTAAAAATCATCATGTGTAAGATTAAAGATGATTTGCTATCAATGTCCGTAGAACAAGTATGATATTAAGTTGAATTCTATGTAATACATCACATTGGTTCAAATTTCCTATATTTGTTACAATGGAAACAATTCATTAGCTTTAAAAAAAAAAAAAACTTGTTAAAACTTTGTTTTCGTAATGTGTTGAACATAAACCAACCTTGTCATGTTATGAACATGAACCGACATTCAAGTATGATGAACAAAACTGCACATTGCGACATGAAGAACACAATAGTGTCACAATATGACAATCATAGTAATGTCACAACGTGTCAAAAATATCCCACCATCGTAATGTGACAAACATAGCCAATATTGGTTTAATGTGACAAACATAGACCTTTCATTGCGAACTCATGAACATAGTAATCTTGCAATGTGATGAACATAACAGTGTCACAATCTAAAAAATATGCTAACATCATAATTTGATCAACATAGCTCTGTTGTCGTAATGTGATGAATATAGCCCCGATGTAATAATCTGACAAGCATGGCCATATTGTCGCAATGTGACGAACATAGCCTTGTCGTCGCAAAGTGATTAACATAGTAGTTTTGCAATTTAACGAACATAGTAGTGTCACAATCTAACAAACATAGTAATGTTGCAATGTGTCAAACATAGCCATCTCGTTGTGATGTGATGAACATATCCCATCATTGCAATGTGACGAATATACCCATATTGTTGTAATGTGACAAACAGAGCCTTGTCGTCACAAACTGATGAACATAGTAATGTTGCAATGTGATGAACATAATACTATAATAATATGATAATCATATTAATGTCACAATTTTTCAAACAAATATCTATCCTCTAAATCTTCCAAACATATCCCCATCGTCATAATGTGACAAACATACCCATATTGTCGCAATGTGACAAACATAACCTTGTCATTGCAAATTGATGATAGTAAAGTTCCAATGTGATGAACATAATAGTGTGACAATCTGACAAACATAATAATGTTGCAATGCATCAAACATAGCCCTATCATCTTAATGTGATGAACATAGCCTGTTGTTACATTATGAAAAACATACTCATATTGTCACAATGTGATAAACATAGTCTTTCCATCACAAAGTAATGAACATAGTAATGTTGGAATATGATGAACATGGTAGTGTCACAATCTAATAAAAATAGAAATGTCGCAATGTGTCAAACACAGGACTGTCATTGCAATGTGACAAACATAACCTTGTCGTGGTAATGTGACGAACATACCCATATTGTCACAATGTTACAAAGATAGTCTTTTCATCACGAAGTGATGAAGATAGTAATGTTGCAATGTGATGAACATAGTGTCACAATCGGGCAAACATAGTAATCTCACAATGTGTCAAACATAACCTTATCGTCGCAATGTGTTGAACATACCCATATTGTCGCAATGTGATGAACATAGCCCTGTTGTCATAATGTGACAAACATACCCATATTGTCACAATGTGACAAACATAGGCTTTACGTTGCATATTGATGAACATAATAATGTTGCAACGTGACAAACATAATAATGTCACAACATGAAAAACACAGTAATGTCGTGATGTGTCAACCATAGCCCTACCTTCGTAATGTGACTAACATAGACATATTGTTCCAATGTGATGAACATAGCCTCGTCATCGCAATGTGATTACAACAACCTTGTCACCGCAATGTGACACAAATATCCTCTCATCATAATGTGAGAAATTTTTTCGAATGCCATTGTCTCGCTAAGATAACCCATTCTCGCAATGTGATGTACACAACCCATTGTATTGTGAAGATAACTCCTTTTATTAATAGATTATATTATTAGGTTAATTAATGTTCCATTTGACATTAATTAATTAGTAAATGTTTTACTTTATTAATTAATTAATAGGTTATATTATTTATTTGTTTTTTGACATAGTTAATGTGATGAATATATTAAAGTTGCAATGTGTCAAACATAGTAACATTACAATCTACCAAACATAGTAATGCGACAATGTGACAAATATAGGCATGTCGTCACAATGTGGATAGTAATGTCACAGTGTAACGAACATAAACATAGGCTGCAATGTGTCCCACATCGCCCTGTCATTGCAAAATGATGAACATTTCCTCGCAATGCAATGTGATGTACATATCCTAATGTCACAATGTGACAAACACTTCCAAATGTTGTAATGTGATGAAGATATACAGATATCATAATGTGACAAACATTTCCAAAGATTGCAATGTGTTGAACATATATGGATGTGGATAGGAATGTCATTGCATTGTGTCTCACATCATCTTATCATCGCAAGGCGATGAACATTTTTTATGTTGCATTGTGATGCACTTATTGCAAAGTCCCAATGTGACAAAAAATTCCAAATTTCGCAATGTGTTGAACATAGTAACGTTGAAATCTACCAAACATAGTAAAGTAGCACTACGATGAACACATAACATTGCAATGTGATGAAAATATAGTGTTTCAATATGATGAACATAGTAACGTCACAATGTTATGAACAGAGTAACATTCCAATCTACGAAACATAGTGACGTCCCAATCTGACGAAAATAGGCATGTCGTCGTAATGTGGATAGTAGTGTAACAATGTGAAAAACATAAATACATGTCGCAATGTGATGAACATAAATACATGTCACAATTTTTCACACATCACCCTGTCATCGCAATATGGAAAACATTTCCTCATGTTGCAATGTGATGCACATGTCCCGACGTCGCAATTTGACAAATACTTCCAAACATCACAATGTGTTGAACATAGTAAACTTGCAATCTATCAAACATCGTAATGTCACATTGTGATGAACATATATCGATGTCGCAATGTGACAAACATTTCCAAACATTGTAATGTGTCGAACATAGTAATGTTCCCATCTACCATGCATAGTAACATCACAATGTAACGAACATATCCAGATGCCCCAATGTGACAAACATTTCCAAACATCGTAATGTGTCAAACATAGTAACAATGCAATCTCCCAAACATAGTAACATCGCAATGCAACGAACATATATGCATGTAACATTGTGACAAACATATATGCACGTCAGAATGTGACGGACAATTACGAACATTGCAAATGAATGAACATAAATTAGCATTGTAATGGGACAAATCCAATGTGATAGACATTTCCAAACGTTACAATCGAACAAAGACAACCTATTGTCACAATTTGATGTACACAACCCATTGTGTCAATGTGACAAACATTTTTCGATGTCGCAATGCGACGAACATAGCCCACTATCGAACTATGGAAAACCCATTCCAATGCCATACCATGAAAAACATAAACATTCGTCATAATTTGATCACCATAACCTTACGATGTCAAGTGACGAACAAAAGCTAATGTCACAATGTGATGAAATAAAATTTATGTCTACATGTGATGAACAAAAGTTGATTTCACAATGTGATGAAAAAAAACGAATGTTGGCATGTGACGAACAAAACATGATGTCACAATTTGACAAACAAAATATGATCAACATTGCAATGAAGTAGTGTCATAGTAAACTACGGTGAACATAATCAACATGACCCACCATAATGATATCCACATGGTTAAGGAAGGTCATCCATGTGCATGTTCAACCATAATAAACTCTGATCAACCATAGTCAATGATGGCCATGGTCAACCTCACTCAATCATGATGAAGGACAACCATGATCAACCATAGCCAAATTTTCCTTCCCAAAGTCAACCAAGGTCTACCAAAGTAGACCATGGTCATGCTCAACCATACGTAACCATAATCATTTTCAATTAAAGTATTATTTTATTAATACTTAAATAATATATTATTAATGTATTACTACTTTAGTATTTAGTAATGTATTTATTGATTCATTTAATGTAGTAAATGTATGAAATGAATTTTTTTATGATTACTTTAAGAATGTATTATTAATCTTTTACTTTATTATTATTATATATATATATATATATATATATATATATATATGTTTGTTTGTTAATGTGGCCGAACCTGTTGGCATCAGGATTAATCTGTGGCTTCAGAAACCGCAGCTCAGGGATCGCACCCGGCCAGAGCCACACCAACCCTTAACATGGTTGGTTTTTTTGTCCTCGCAAATTTTGAACCTGAGAGACTACTTTATTATTATATTAATACTTTAACAATGTAGTGATTAATATTGTATAAATGTATTACTTAATTAATACATTAAATTATTAATGCATTAATTAATTAATTAATACTTTATATTATACATTGATGTAAATAAATAATTTAATTTATACATTATATTAATATAATATTATTGCTTTAGTAATGTATTTATTAATATAATAACTTGTTACTACTTTAGTAATATATTTATTAAAAATATATTATTTAATTAATTAAATTAATACATTACAATATATATCAATGTTATTCATAGTCATGACTATAATAAACCATGATGATAGTCCACCATAATCAACCACAATCATTTTCAATAAATATATTAATGTATTAATACTTTAATAATATTTTTATTAATATATTATTAATTTAATAATGTATTAATTAATTCATACATTATATTATTAATATTTACGTCGAAAGGCGTATACCTATTGACAATGGGCACATTTAATGATCTTTTAACCTTATTTAACCTTAAACCCTAATCTGATGGCTATGCATTGAAGATGCTCGCATATTCTTAGTCGTCCTCCAAAATCAATGGATCAGATTTATTGTTCATAACTTTCTTACATTTATCAATGTGTCCTTTAACCTGTTTACTTTTTAACATTTACCTAATCATATTAAGAAATTACTGGAATACAATATGATTGCCACGTTTAAATGATTAACCTTTAACGTTCAGATTTCCTCAGTTGTCCTGACATTTCATGCTCTGTCCGCGCGTTTCATTTTTCTGCTGGCTTTCCTCAGCTGTCCGCGCGTTTCAGCTGTCCGCGCGTTTCAGTTGTGCGCGCGTTTCATTTTTTGCTGGCTTTCAGGAATCTTGGCCGGCGATTGGAACTATACTTTTGTTAGAGGGCTGGGACGCGTCTATACTTTTGGATTCAGTGGACCGGTTTTCGCCAGAGAAAGAGGCGTTCCCGAATGCAAATTCTTTGAGAGGGTATGAATTCATTGATGTTATCAAAGCTACACTGGAAAAGGAGTGCCCTCTCACTGTCTCATGCGCTGATATTATCGCCTTAAGTGCCAGAGACGTCATTAGAATGGTAATTGCAGTTTTTTATTTCTTACAGCTGTAATTCCAGTTCTTGATTTCTTCCAGTTCTTGTTTATGTATTTTGTCATGTGCAGGCGGGTGGACCGTGATATAGCGGGTGGATTCTATGCAGGCGGGTGGAAAAATAGCGGGTGGATTCTATGCAGCCATTTTTGCTAATCCGAATCTGAATCCAATACGGTAATAGGGAAAAATGGGCGATAACCATTAAACTTTGTGAGTGGAAAGAGAACATTTGATCGCGTATTCCGTTGGAGAAAATTCGATCAGAGAAAAGGGGAGGCCATTAGATTGTGGAGAAAAGATTTACATTCACTATTGCATATCTCAAATTGGTTTTATTTGAATAGTTCCATTACATTGACTTTGCCTCACATACATTTTATGAATAGTTGTATTACAATGCCCTGATTTCTGAGTGTCCAGAAGCTTTATTTCAAGTTGACTTCCCCCAAATTACAGGCCTCACGCGTCTTGTATTCTGATGGTCGTTTGAGTCATATTAGAAAGACTGTATGACATATGTAAAATCCTTGGTAAATGAATAAACTAGCACAGCCGCTAACTCGACGCCGAAAGGTAGCGGCTGAGAACACGTTTTATTGGGGACACGCGTTCTCAGCCGCTACCTTTCGGCGTTCTCAGCCGCGAGTTAGCGGCTGTGCTAGTTAATATGTTACATGTATAATGCATTCGATGTCTCGGCTACAATTGTTATCCGAGAACCATGTTACCGTTTTCCCATCTCTCATCTCTATTCTCTTCGGGTAACGAATTTTAAGATAGTTATGATTCAAGACAATTAATTTATGTTGGTGTCTGACCCAAAATCTCGGTTTTTATTCGCTTTTTTCTTATTTACAAAAATTGTTAATGGAGTATATCTGTGTAATTTTCATGTCCTCTAAAAAGTGTTATAGTTCTTTATAATTACAATTGTTTTAAAGGCATGAAGTTATTGATATGAATACTGGTATAAACTCTCTTTCTCTGTAATTATGTACTCAACCAAAGAAAAATGTTGTGTCAACCGCTCCGACCTTTCCATGTTATAATCCATCATCTGAAAAGCGGGTAGGGAACACACTTTTTATAGACTAGGATAAAACATCATTCCTGAGAAAATATGAATCCATCATTTATTATGCGTCCGTCATGATTTACTATGTAGTATCAGATTGGGATAATGCTAGGTTAAGAGGAAAGTGCTTCTTTATTTTCGTCTAATCGCAATGAGTTTATTCTCAAGTTTGTAGAAATTTCTAGTCTAATCCTTCTTCCAGAAGGAGTATTTCCTAAGACTTCCCTATCAATCGTACTAAGCTACATATTCACCACTATACAAATGAATTCCAATATAAAACTTTGAACTCCTTTAGTAGTAGTTGTTAGTTTATAGCATAGGTTTTCTCAACCTTAATTTTTCTTGGAATTTCCCTTTTGTAACTCCAGTTTAAGGGTAATATCAACTTGAATTGAATTTAAGTTAAAAAAAATGGTACACACTACTTGTATGTTTCGATTTTGTACAAGACCAAGAAAAAGAGGCCACGCTCTAAAATCCCCACTAATACCAACAAGATACTCTCGGACGAAATGACTTTTAAATCTGTGAACCAAGACAACCTTTGATTTAGCTTTGTAAATTTACTTACATTAAGTTCCTTTAATGACGACAATTTCGGTTCAAGGATACTGAATTTTTCTTATACAGTGTAAGAGAGGACCTGTATTTATGTGCACAATCTGTCATAAAATAAAGTATTTCAGTCTGATTCCATTCATTCCTTCGTTTTATTTCTACTATTTTTGCAATGTAGATTTATATATGTCTCAGAGATGAATGTTAATTTCTTTCAAGTCTCATTTCCTTATTAAGAAAAAAAACCGATATTATACTATAGTTGTATATTAATAGAATCTATAATACTATAGCATGTTAATTTACAAAATTTAACAGAATATAATCTTACGCTTTTAATTTTAAATCATACTTATGTATAATAAATATCTGCAGTTAATCAAGGATTTCATAAGAAAGTGATGCATATGTAAAACTGAGCTTGTAGATTACACATTTTTGTACCAAACAAATGGAACAACCATGTTGCACAAAATCGTAGATGTAGAACAACCAAGTTATTTGTCCTTATCACTCGCTGGACTAACCATGATTCAATAAGTGCGAACTGAGCTCCACTCCTTAGCCAATATGCCTTTGTACAATTCAGAAATCATTTTCCTAACATAAGAGTGCTCACAGAACAAATATCTCCTTCCACAACATTCTAAGAAGTGTCATGCCTCCAACATATGTTGTATTTATCCTTATTGTGCCTAGGACTTTTCATTGAAATCATTTCCCTCCTTGAAAATTCATAGCTTTGGATATCCTTGATTCTTAGGGGCTACTAGTGAGAACACTCCACTGTTGAAACTTATTAAACCGAGCTTTGTGTTAACTTAGACATGTTCCCCACTCATGAACTCATAGTGATCTATTTTTTACTTGGCGTTTCCATTTGTTTCTTGCATTTGACAAATTAAAATCTTTGTCTCTTACATTTGTCCATCAAAAGGGGACAGTTGGCAATTCAAACTCTTGCTCAATAATTAAAAATATAACATTTAAATTCTGTAATAAAACTCAGTACAAATTTCCATAAATGAAAATTATTCAATAAAAAATGTTTAATACTTGAGGATATTACAAAGTCAAGACCTGAAATCCGTACCCAATATTCTTCTCTATATTGTTTGAAACACCTCCAGGTTTCTCTATATGAATTTTTGTAGAAAATAGTTATAGCGAAAATTCCAAGTTGACATTTAACGAAAAACCTAGAACAAATCATCACAAGGTTTCATCTTCCCTTGGAATTTCACCCTTCTTAACCACATCTTCCCTTGGAAATTCAATCCTCTAGGATAACATTTGTTCCTCTTCCTTTGCTTGGTCAAATTAGTGCAATACAAATGTCAAATGAGGCTCCTATTATTTATATGAGTCTTCTCCACATGAGGGGGTGTGAGCAAGGGTCGCAACTTTTGGGTCACACCTCTTACTTAAGGATGATTGACCTTAGGGGCTTCTTTATTTTACTTTAGGGGCTGCTTTATTTTACTTTAGGGGATTCTTCTCTTTCCTTTAGCAGATTTTTCACTTGGCTTTAGGGGCTTCTTCACTTGGTTTTAGGGATTCTTCAAGGCTTCTTCAATGCTCTGTTTGTGTACAACTCAAAGTCTGCATGTGGAAACAACCACATGTTATCTCATCTCGTGAGGTCCATGCTTAAAAGATACGCTATAAGGGGACCTCTTTGGAGTTATATAGAGTTCTATCAAGGCTCTTTCAAGGTTCTTCAAGGCTTCTTCAAGTGGACACATCATCATCACTTTTATGGGCTTTTGAGATTTGATTCAGGGCTTTTTCTAAAGTTGAAATCAATGATAACCAATTTTCCAACAACTTTAACTTTAAAGAGAATATATCCATTTTAACTTTAAATTTATTAATCAACAAACAAAATCAAAATAATTTTGCTCCAAATTCTTTACAATTTTTTCTTGATAATTTTTTTAATGATTTTGTTTTTCTCCCTAAAAACAAATTGTAACATAAATAATTAATACAAATTAATTATTTATATTAATAATTTAACATAATCCTTTTATAAAAAGCTACTTTAAGTTACGTCGTAGTAAAACTAATAGAAGCTACTTTAATAAATATTGAAATCAATAATTACAAGATTCCATTGAATCTTGTAATTGGTGATAAAATCATAGTTTGTGATCGAAATTAAATTTTCTTGATTATTTTTCCCTTACCTTACATAGTCGTATTTTGAGGTTTTAAGGAAGCTATTCAATTCATACACAAGGTTTTGAACCATCAAAATTCTATAAAGGTCAAGGACCGGTTGCAATAGAATAGTTTCATGACAAAAGTTAACATTTGATGTAGAGTTGGCATTTTTGTCTGTTAAAATAGACATCAAAGTGTTAAATAATTAATTCTTATGCTTTATATTGTTGTTATGAATTATTTCCCTGTCATAACCCTACCTACATTCAATATGATTACTCTTTCCATTACACACACTTAATATCCTTCACCTTCACTCATGATTTATGTCATGACCTCTAATTCAAAATAGACACCCATGATCTTAACAGGTCTATGTAAGACAATGGAACCAAAATTGTGAGATAGAGGAAAGGAAATTCTCGTACATAGAAAATAGAATGGAAGTCACAATGAAGAGTCACAATGAAAATAGAAAATAGAAAATTTTCTGAGTTAGCTACCATAAAGAGTCACAATGAAGAATGGAAGTCTCATTCGAACCTTGTGGAGAAGAATTAATCGACATTCATCCTGAGTATATTGTAATATTGGAGAAGACATGTTGGAGACAATTCTTTGAGAAGTTTAGTGGGCATATAGAGGACATGACCAAACTTTTTTTCTCAAACCTTCGATGGTGAATTTGCACAGGTAGGCAACTTGACCATCCATCTCTATGAAAACTCTTTAGCTCAAATGCTAGGAATTCATGGTGTAAGAATAAATCCATTGAATTGGGAGTTTATATTCCATTTATCATAAGAATTAGAAAAAAAAAATGGGATAAAAGGGTACCTAGGATTTGTTTGAAGGATCGATGGAAAGACCTAGTTTTTCTAATTCATAAATACATAACATGTGATGGATGATTCATCTCGATTTTCCTTTACCATATTAGAATTGTATTACATCTTAAAGGAGAAACACTTATAAATGTTCCTTAATTCTTGCTAAAATCTCTAACTAATATGTCAAAAGATATCCAAAAGGAGAACTAGAATGATGAAAAGTCTTTTAATGATCATAGTGTGGTCAAAATCATTGTCAGAATTGAGCTACATAAACAAGGAATCGAATGGGATAAATTCCTAATGGATAATGGTTTTCTAGATCAAAATACGACAGAAGTTGTTATAGGGAGATTGCTTCAAGATACCATAAAGATAATGTGAAAAAATGTATTGAGAAGATAGTGGACCCTACACTTGAAAATACAGAGGATGTCCAATAAATTATGGGAAATTCATGGATTAAAAAAGATAAATGAAGGAAAATACAACTACAAAATGGATAACTCAAACCAAAACAACTGGAGCCATGGTTAAAATGCTTCAAAAGGATCAAATAAAAAATGAGGAATCAAGTCCTTTCGTGGAAAAACCTACAAAGAGATTCAAAGTTCAAATCCTAGAATCAAACCCTAGATCAACACATGAGTTAGATGAATCTCGAGAGACTTTTTATGAGTTCTTAAAAAGTATTGAAATGGTGGATGGAGGTCCTACTTCCAACAATAAAAAAGCTTCTCCAACTAATAACATTAACAAGAGAGAGTCATCTATAGATATGGGTTGTGAGGAGAAAGGTATACCTACAAACGCAAGCAATGAGAGAGGTGAACCCTCAATACGAAACAAATATTTAGTCACTCTATCAATCTTGATCATAACCTCTTAGTTAAAGAAAAAAAGGAACAAGTTATGAGGTTAAAAAATGAGGTTCACGAATTACAAGTGCTTGAAAGTTTCATCAAAACTGAGAATGACTCTCTAAGAGAAAAAAAACATAAGAATGGTGGATGAAAATGACAACTTAGAAGGTGAAAAGGAGAAACTAAAGAAGTAAATGAGTTATTGGAAATACAAGCTTATAAGTGGTTCAAACAAAACAAAAAACTAAGAATGAAAAAACAAATTCTACACGTAAAAGTCCTCATGCTCAGCCGAGAAGACAAATAAAGAAAAGGAGGTCAAACAACAGACTCGGGGATTGATTTTAAGCAAGAAACCAACAATTTTGTCAAAGTGATTTCAGCCTATGGTTATATCTAATACTCAAATCCACTTTTACCTCAAAACCTATCCATTTTTGTGGCGCACACAACTCCATTCTAGCCACGGATCTCTCATAACAATGATGTTTAAGATCATAAAGTAATAACTATTTCCTTTTTGATTTCCTAAATTGACAAATAAAAATCAATTATGTTATATCTATTTACCAAACAACTAGATTTTTGTAATCGCCCATTTTTGTAATGGTTTGTTGCTCGTTGTTCCAACAGATTCGATCCAAAATCCCCCACTTAAAGTGCAAGTCAACCCAAGTGTTAGCGTGGCAAGCGTGGCAATTTCATAGCAGCAAGAAAAGAAAAATGACAAACTTTAAGATCATGTTTGAAGATTTCGCTCTCGATTGAATCACTGAAATTAGACAAGAAAATATTTGGTAAAAGATAAAAGGAGTAATCTTAAATTAGTTAGTTACTACATTCAAGTATTATAAATAGTTAGAAATGTAAAGAGCAAGTGGGGAAACTTTGAGCAACTAAAGGTTAGATTTTTCTTACTTACTTGGTACTTTTGGATTTTCATTTTCTATAGACAATGGACCATTACTTGAATTTGATTGGTATTTTTATTCAAGAATCTTTTTATATATCCTCTCTTTTATTTTCAAAATTTAAATTGAAGCTGTCATTTCTCTCCGTTTATTCTATTTTTTTTTTTTTAATTCTAATTTATTAAGATTTTTGTTTGTTAAATCAAGCAAAATTGTTAGTATTACATTTCTATTAAATGTTGATTATATTTTTTCCATTTAATTTTGATAAAATTTATTTTGTAATTATTACATTATATTTAATTAATTAGATATTAAGCATATGAACAAATTTTCCATTAAAAATTATTTTTATAATTTATAAAAATTGTTGCATGTACTTTAATAGATGAATAGTCCTTCGAAAATATTTTTTTGGAAGCTAGTCATTTGTCTTGATTTATAGAAATTGTTGCATGTACTTTAATAGATGAATAGTCCTTAAAAATTATTTTTTTGGAGGTTAGTTATTTGTTTTTCCTTATTTTGTTGGATGCTCATTTCAGGTTGTGAATGAATTGACATAACTTTGGAAAATAGTTTATTAGACTATTTTCTCATAATCATATGTTTTCCAAAATTTCTAATTATCTTTCTTGCTGTAGTGAAGTGTAGTGAAGTGTAGATGCAATGAGTGTTGTCTCTTTTAAGTGGAAAATGTTAGTGTATTCAAAGTCTTCTTAAGGTAATGAATACTTTTTTACTCTCATGTTTTGATATAGAAATAGTGCATTAATTTTTTTTTTGTAAACATAGGTTAAGATAAATTAGAGCTTAAATGATAAAATTTCCTTTTGAAAAAAAAAACATTCCTTTGGAAACTATCATCCAAATGAAAACTAGTCTAATTGAGACATGTGATAAGATAATTATCCCCTATGAACAAATTTTCCAAACATGTGACTATTAAAGCCTAAATGATAAAATTTCTTTTTGAAAAAAAAAAACATTTTGAGTGGAAAACGGAACTTACATATCTTTTGGAAACTACCATCCAAATGAAAACTAGTCTAATTGAGACATGTGATAAGGTAATTATCCCCTATGAGCAAATTTTCCAAACATGTGACTAAATTTCCCAAACATGTTACTATTGAAAAACCCAATAAATTAATTTAATGCCAAGCATCCATGGTTTGGTTGGTGTAAGGACACTCTTAATACTATAATTATAATTTATGATGTTCAAAGTATTCAGTATTTCATCTTTATTTGTGCGGGTAATCTTTGGTTTAATGCTTGCACTTGAACTTTATGTGCATTAAAAAACTAAACTAGAACTTCTTGTTTCTTAACATATTCGAGCTAAATGCAGTGCACTTGAATCAGGGCATCTTCCCGGGATTAAATCAGAGCATCTACCATGGAAGAATAGAAGGGCATCTTGCCTCTTGTCCTGTACGGTATATTTCAGGATAAGACCGGTCATTGCAGGGTGCGAGCATTTCTGTAAATTGATCAGCCAGAAAACAATAGAAAAGTAGACCATGAGGTCCTGATTTTATTTCAGGTGAATGCATTTTCCGCGGACAAACTCTCGTGAAGCAACGTACAATATGCCCGACATGAACCTGACCTACAGAACCTTGTTTCAACTTCAGTTCGATTTCTTAGTCTACATTTACCATTATAAAACCAGTTTCTACTGTCGACGGATGAATAGAATAAGCTGCGAAGACAGCACATGATATTGGTCATTCCATTAATTGTATTCGTAGTAGAGGGATGAATAGAATAAGCTGCGAAGACAGCACAAAGTCAGATATATGTTAGATTGTAATCATTTCACCCCTGGTCGTCTTGACCCTTGCTGGTTTGCACTAAATAGCTTAATCGGTGGCCGCCTTAGCCTTTGAAGGAGATAACTTCGCCACCTTATTTAAATCTTTTCAAAAGATTGAAGGAGCAATTTTTTTTGTTATCTTAATAATTAAGGAATTTTTGTTAGTGTTTAAATACCTGAAACGGATTGTAATCTGTAAGATCTTGAAAGCACGTTTTGAATGAAAATTGTCATTCGAGTATTCAGAGGTGTTCTCTCCGTTTATAGTCTGTATTTATTGAGTTTGTAAACTCGTCTCATCCCTTGATCGGATTCGCTATATTGTTTTCAATTTGAGTAAACGTTGTAATTATTTGGTACCTCTGATTGTGAATCCCACATTGATTCGGAGCATAGTTGTTGGTGGAGTTCTTTTGTTTTCAAAACTCAGAACCCAAGGTGTTGGGCCCATAGCCTGTTCGCGTTTCGCGATTCGGGGATAGTTGTTTTGTTTTATTTTTGCGTTGGGTGTTTTTAAACGCCGAAACCAAAACTTCAATGGGCCTCCGTTTTTCACATTTGGTATCAGAGCTTGCAGTCCATCCTGTTATTGCTTAGTTCAGTATAGATAGTTCTCGTTGATGCCCAATTTTACTATCTTGTTTTCCTATGAAAAGATTTATTTGATTCCTTTTAAATTTTTATATAAATGGATGTGTCTGGTAGTAGTTCTTCTCATGTTCAACTTCCTGTCCTGAGGGAGAAGTCATGACTCTTGCTATATTCCTGAGCGAGAAGTCATGACTCTTGGTATATTCGAATGAGGACGATTTTGCACTCTCATGATTTATGGACCTATGTTATTGATGGTTATGTTGAGTCAGTTGATGCAACAAGAGAACTGGCTCTCTCTAATGCTGACCGAGTTTTGCTGAATGGAAACATGAAAAAGGATAACAAGGCATTCGGCAACCTGTAAGCTCTTGTGAGAGTTGTATACTTGGGAAGAATCACATAGAGAAATTTGTTCCAGGTGTTTCCTACAGAGAAAAAGCTCCATTGGAAATTGTCCACACGGATTTGTGTGGGCCTATGCAAACACCTTCTTTGATTGGTAGTGTTTATTTTATGACTTTTATTGATGATTTCAGTAGGAAGACTTGGTGGTATTTGTTGAAGCAAAAATTTGAAGCCTTTGAATTTTTCAAGAGGTTTATGTCTATGGTTGAGAATGAGAGTGGTCAAACCATTAAGATCCTGAGGTCTAATAGAGGAGGTGAGTATAAAATGAATGAATTCGTTGAATTTTGTGTTCTTCATGGAATTAAAAGACGGTTTATTTCTTGATATAATCCACAGCAAAATGGAGTGGCTGAAAGGAAGAATCAGACCATCATGAATATGGCTCGAAGCATGTTGAAAGAGAAGCATCTTTCAAATGAATATTGGGGAGATGCGGTTGTTTTCTCTGTCTATATCTTGAATAGAAGTCTAACCAAGACCGTGAGGAATATCATACCTTAGGAAGCCTGGGACGGTAAGCCTTGCAATGTTTCTTATTTCAGAGATTTTGGATGTGTAGCATATGTGCATGTACCTGAAGAAATGAGGAGGAAATTGGATGACATAAGTGAGAGATGTATCTTTGTTGGATATAGTGAAGAGTCTAGGGCATATAGACTCTACAATCCCATCACCAAAAAGTATGTAATCAACAAAGATGTTGAATTTAAGGAAGAGGAAGCCTGGGATGGAAGTATTGATAAATCTATTCCAGAGGGAACTGTATTACCCCGTGAAGATGATGATGGAGCTGAGCATGCTGAAGGAGGTGGAAAGTTGGTTTTGTTAGAATATAATGGATGTGCTCACTTTACCATTGACAATATCACTATTGTCACCCAACCATAGGTTGAAGCCACCCTCTGAAAACCTTAACCTTGACAAAGAATCGATCTGGAAGAAAACCCTAGGCTAGATAGCCAAACAAAGGGTAGCGCACCTTTCCCTAAGGATAGTGCATCAACAAGATCTGATCAGATAGTCCAAACCCTAACCAAGAGATAGTCCAAGACAAACATGATCTGCTAGCTGCAATAGCTATCATGGCAGCTCTTCTCAAACCTGCACATAAGACTAGGCACCGCAGTGCGCACAAGTTGTTTCTCTGGAATTCTAATATTGCCTGCCAAAATGAGAACATGCCTCCTGTATTTATACTAATTCTAGCTAACTGCCTAGGACGACTTCTCATTCTGGGTCTGTCTGTTCAGTATATATTAATTCTTTTGGCCGAATTCTTCTCTTGGAGGCTAATAACCTATTATAAATTATCTTCTTGAGCAGACATGTCTTCTAGGGTTATTAGCCAACTCATTAGTGTTTCTTCTTTCTTTCCGGAGTATTCTATTCTTGTCAATTTTACACATGGAGGTAAATACCTCCTGAAGATACCATAATATCAAGACTCCCTCCTAGACAGGGAGGTATTATAGGTAATGGTATTGAGCACAAACATACCATTCACCCAGTAGCATCAACATAGACTATCTCATGACTAGATCATGAGCACCATCATCACCATCAGTGTCATCAGCCATATCATCTCTTGAAACCATACTCCATCTGAGTAATTAGAAATGATGCTGGATAAGTCACTCACACCACAGAGTGATACAAGAGTCATTTTTCTAATCTAGACATATGTCCTAGAAGAGTAAATGTTTTGAACCATTTTTCGTCTGGTAAAATCTTTGTTCTTTGATCATCCATCTAGTTTATAATCATTTCCAATACTGTTGATAGTCTTCAAGGAAATAGGAATAAAATAGAACACAATTGTGTCTATCCATAGTAGTACATAACTACAATCTGTGGTACACTACCACACCAAGTAACACACAAGTACTTGATCAAACAATGGAACACATCCACCACAATAGAATATATCTACTGTCATACAATCTTCATAACAATCATCTGATATCAACCTGCACAGAAACAATGTTATGATATAAACTGAATCATATGGACCATTCTTCCACTCACATCTATGAGATCTCAGAAGATCATCTGCCCTCAAAAGGTAGGACATCAATGATGAGCTATCTGGACTATTCTTCTTAAGCAAGGAAGAATAACCATCCTAATTTCTGAGCTTGGACCATTCCCCACCCTAGGCCATTTCTTTGACACTAAACAAAGTGTAACCTGGACAGAATGAATCCACCCTAAGGAATGCATGTCCTCGATTCCTGAACCTGGACCATTCCCCACCCTGGGCTATTCATTTGGCACTAAACAAAGTGCAACCTGGAGAGAATGAATACACCCTAAGGAATGATTGTCCGGACCATTTCCTCTATTTAGCACAAGAGGAAAAGAATGTCTTGTATCAACCTCCAAAATGCACCATTCCTCATGTTAACCACAATGAGAAATCATTGTCCGGCGAGGCAGGCCGGTCCTCTTGAGTAACCCTCAAGAAGAGAGACTTCCCTAGACCATTCCCAATGTTAACCACAATGGGAAGTTGTTGTCTATGATACATCAGCAATCTGGACCATTTCCCATGTTAGCCACAATGGGAAATCTTTGTCCGTCAGAAAACTCAATGCAGTTTCCGAACTGGAAAGAATCTGCTCATCCTAGACCATTTTTTGAACTAAAAAATGATTGTCCAATAATACATTAGTTCTCCCTCCCAACCTGGGAGTTTCCTTTTTCAATAAGGAAATTGTCTCCACAAGCTCCATCTTGAGTACGCAAACTCTTTTATCTTGGATAGAAGCTTTACCAAAATGTCTTCTTATCTGCTCATCTGTAGAGATATGTATTAGAGAACCACTTTCTCCTTTCTGGACTTCAACACGGATAATGTAATGTTTGATTTCAAAAGTACTTTGGTCTAGAACATTGGATTTTCTCTGAAGGGTTCATGTAGCTCTGATCAATAAAGTATATCATTGTTGGAACACTGGGACATATCCATGTGGCACTTCTTCTGTCATCATGAGATATCATCTTGATACAATATCTTTGTTATAGAAAATATTCACCACTCTTCTACTGCGCACTAGAGGTTCTCTGCCAAGTTATCTTTTTTCATCTGCATATAAGGGTCTCTTTCTGGTATGCCTCAAAGTCTTGAGGTTTCTCTTCATACTATCTTTGTTCAATTTCTCTAGAGAACAGTCTTTGCATCTATTTGATGTAGAGTTCGAACTCATGGATGTTGCGGATGATATAATGACTCATGTAGAGATATGTCTGGTTTACTGGAACAAGTAATCATCATAGTCTTCTCCCTCCATCTGGGAGAACCTCGAGTTCCATATCTCAAAATTCTTTCATTCATAAGTCTTCCATACAATGTTCTTCATCACAACTTTTAGTTCCTTTGCTTGAGTGCTTTTAGTGAGTTCAAACAGACTGGTAATCTTCTGATTCTCGATAGAATGACTGGTTGTTCTAGATTCTCTTTCTTTCTTGGAATCTTCATGTTCTTCCTTATGTTTTTCTTTATCTCTTGGCTCCATGGAGTTTCTTATAGATTCCATGCCCTAAATATTCCATTTCTTTCTTTCATCATAGGATCATGGATGTGGATGGAAAACCAAGGATACTTTAAGGCTTCTCTTCGAAGAAGTCTTCTTCTAAGGTCGAATTGAACATGTACTTCCTTTCATTGATGCTTCCATGGATATATACTTCATCATCTTCAATGGATCATAGGATTAGCTCCCGCCTAATCCTTGCTTCATGCATTCTCTTCTCTTTGGTGATGTATAATCAGCTCCCTCCATCTGGGAGATTCCACGCTTCTATCTTCATCCTTGTTCTCTTCTACAAAGTGTTATAAGTCTTTCTCCAATTTCCTCTTAGTTGCTGACTTATTTATGTCTTTCTTTTTCTAAGTCTCTTGTAATAGCTTCCACATGATTTTCTTTATGTATTTCATCTTGACCAGTATAATGATAGCAATCCTTATCTTGTTTTTCTTCCATAGGTATAGTTTTTCTTGGAACATATTATCTTCTAAGAGATAGATATATGTATAGAGACTATACCAGAACTAAGAAGACTATTGTTACCTTCAGAAGAATAAGTCTCTTTCATCCTTCTTAGTCTTCTTTGTAGGTTCCTTTTCTTCGACAACTGATGCTTCGTTTTTCTCCTTCCTTTTCTTTATCTCGGGACGATGATTCTTGTAGTGACCATACTTTCGACAGCTGAAGTATTGTAACTCTGAAATGTCTTTCTCTCGATTTGGCTTCCTCCTTGAACCAAACTTCCTTTTGTTCCTAAAATTCTTAAATCTTTTTGTGAAGGCTTGATCATCATACTTCTTTTGGGGTTTCTCTTTTTCACTGATTCTAGATTCTTCTTGACCACGATAAGTCCAAAGTTCTTCAAATGTAGGATACTCCTTCCTTGTTTTCATGCTTGCAGCAAATGCATCCCATGTCTTGAGAAAACCATTGAGTACTATGTTTATCAATTCCTTCTCTGAAATTATCTCTTCAATAGCTTGTACTTGATCTCTTAACTAAAAGATCCTCACAAAGTATGATGTTATGTTGTCATCATCATTCATCTTCATGTCATAGAGCTCATTCTTTAGACTCACTACTTGTCCAATGTTTCTGACTGAGAAGAGGTTTGTTAGGGCATCGTACATCTTCTTCGATGACTCAAGATGGGAGATGTAGGGTATCAAGTGGTATTTTATAGAATCCACTATGATACTCATGGCATTGATGTCACCATCACTGAACTTTTCCATAGTTGCAGTTCCTTCTCTTTCCCTTCTTCAAAATCTAGTTTCACGATCTTTCCCTTCACGATATCCAGCACTTTAGTCTTGGAAAGGATGAGATAAATCCTTGTCTTCCACGCTCTAAAGTTAAAAGCTCCATCTAACGTTTTCTCTGACTTCATAGAGTAAGCCATGGCTTCTTTGACTTGGTCAACCCTATATTTGACCAAAATCTCAAACTTCACGTCCTGGCTTTCTGAGAGTACCAGGAGATGCGCTAGGCTAGGGTGCATTGATCTATCCGAAGATTAGGTCAATCCCTTCATTTAAGGTGCCTCAACAATAGGATTAGGGTTTCTGCAACTGCACGTGCTAGTAACCCTAGTGATAGTGCTATGGTGACTTCTTCTACTAGAAACCCTAGCGACAGTTCTTTCAACGAGCTTAATATCCTTAGGGTTATGTTTCCTTCCAGTGGTTAGACTGAATGAAGGAGGTGTGGGCCCATAACCTATTAGAATATAATGGATGTGCTCATTTTACCATTGCCAATATCAGTATTGTCACCCAACCATAGGTCGAAGCCACCATACGAGCACCTTAACCTTGACAGAAAATCACTCTGGAAGAAAACCTTAGGCTAGATAGAAAAACAAAGGGTAGCGCACCTTTCCCAACGGATAGCACACCAACAAGAGCTGATCAGATTGTCCAAACCTTAACCAAGAGATATTCCAAGCCAAATGTGATCTTCTAGCTGCAACAACTGCAATGGCAACTCTCCTCAAACCTCCACACAAGACTGGGCACTGTTGTGCGCACAAGTTGCTTCTTTGCAATTCTGGGATTGCGTGCCAGAATGAGAACCGACCTCCTGTATTTAAACTAATTTTGGCTGACTGCCTAGGCCAACTTCTCATTCTAGGTATCTATCTATTAAGTATATATTAATTCTTTTGGACTACTTCTTCTCTTGGGGGCTTATAACCTAATATAAATTGTCCTCTTGAGTTGACATGTCTTCTAGGGTTATTAGCCAACTCATTAGGGTTTCTTCTTTCTTTCTGGAGTAGCTACCATAATACAAAGAGGTTCCACCTGCACATATGCCTACAGTGAGAAGTCCTACAAGGGAAGCACTAGATATCAACCCATCTCAATTTATAATGCCCAAAACCCATGAGCGTGGTGAGCCATCTGGACATGGTGGACATCAAACAAATTCACAGGTAAGTAGTGAATCGAATCCTACCTTAGCTTCATTGAAAAAAATATTTAAAGTTCAGAAGACTAAAATCTTAAGAGAATTATATGATCAGAATGAACAAGTAGATCAGGCTTCAAATTTTGCATTAATGGCATGTGATCCTATAAGTTTTAATGAAGCTGCTAAAGAGGATGTCTAGATAAAAGCAATGGATGAGGAGATTGAGTCCATTGAAAGAAATAATACTTGGGATCTTTTCAATTTACCTAAAGGTAAGAACAATATTTGATCTAGGTGGATATCGGTGGCCACCCACCTTCTCCAACAGGCCCAAAACATGTTTCTGGCAATTTTGGTAATTTACTATTTTTAGCAGTTTTTAACTTCCAAGGCCATTTTGAGGCCCTAAACGATGTTTTTTGAGAAAATGGGGAGCAACATGGATTGTAGATCAATTTTTCTCACCCAAAAGTTGTATTTATCGAATAGATATTTCCAACGAGCTATCATACACCTAAAACGAAGATCGTATGCAAAAGTTACGACCCCGGGAAGTTGATGCACCAATTTACCCAAACGGGGCCCACATGACTTTTGGCGCTTCATATCCTAGGGTTAGGTTTTTGGATGTCTATGACTTTTGGAATTCTCATCTATTGTAAAAAGGCCTCCAGAGCCTCATTGTAACCATCTTCTTATGAATGTGAGTAGCCGTCACATCTCTTCTCAGAGATAAGTTGCCACCATTCTAGTGAGTCTTTCACTCTGTATTTTTATAGTCTCTGTACATTTATTTCATTAATAGAAATCATGTATTACTGTATCTCTGTGTTTATGGTTGCATCTATGATATATTTATGTTATATTACTTGATATATGCGATATCTCTATGCATTTCTTTATTATATCTCCGCTCTCATTTCGTGTCGAAAATAATCCGGATCAATGGTATCAGAGCAGGCTGCTCTTGATCGTTTTTCAGTGCATGTCTCCGACGAGGTCCGAGTATAGAAAGTTGGGTCTCGAGCTTCTCTCTCTCGAGGAAAATCACTCTCGCACACCCAAGAAACCCTCAATGGCAGAAGAAAAGAAAAATGATGGAGCAGACGATCCTATCAGTATGTTGCTTGAGCAAGCTCTCACACGACAGAGGGATGAAATGATGGAGAATTTTTCCCACATCCTTCAATGCCTGTCGATAGCATCAGGCACATCTTCATCAAGCGACCACTTTGGAGGCACCTTGCCTTCCAAGGTACAAGTTAATTTTGATATTCCCGTATTTGAAGGTCAAATAGATGCAGATGCCCTAGACAAATGGGTAAATCTGCTAGAAGGTTATTTCTCTGTTCATAATTTTTCAGAAAAGGAAAAGATCACCTTTGCACTCCTTAAGGCTCTCCCCCATGTCAAACATTGGTGGGAAACTTACTGGGAGTAGAGTTCCACAGAGGATTCTGGAATATATGGGGCCGAGCTCACTTGGGAATTTTTTGTGAATGCGGTAAAGGAACAGTACTACCCTGTTGGCAACTATGAGGACCAGTACATGAGATGGACCACACTACGACAAGAGAAGGGCCAATCAGTTCCGGAGTTCACCAATAGCTTCCATACCTCGCACACCAAGCTGGGTATCAAAGACTCTGAACGACATTTGGTTCTGAAATACCCTGGGGCTCTACACAGATACATCCAAAATGAAATGGATTTTCTGGACATCTCATCACTCGGTGTTGCCTATCGATATGCTGTTAAAATCGAGCAGAAATTTAAGCACCAGAAAAAATGGGAGTTTGGTTCTGCAAATCCACAACAACCAAAGTATGACAAAGAAAACGCTAACAAACAGTCTCCCGAAAACTAGTCCAAGCCACAGGAAAAGAAGGGTCATGGGAAGAAAAAGAAGGACAATGAAAAATGGTGCGATTTCCACAAAAGCCCCTGGCACAACACCGATCAATGTCGCTCAAAATAGTCATTGGTGGCCGAGATCAAAGACAAGGAGTCGAACCCTGATTCAGAATCTGATTCTGAAAATACTGGTAAAAGACAGATCATCGACGCAAACCCCATTGCTATTGTCACAACCGTAACAATTCAACTAGAAGAACCAACAGATCCAGAAGAGGGGGAGCACCTTTTTCATTCACATATGTGGGTGAAGGGGACCCTGCTGCATTTTATTGTTGATAGCGGAAGCCAGAAGAACCTCATCTCAGCAGAGGTCGTCAAACAGTTGGGATTGTCAACAACACCACACCCGCAACCATACAGCATTGGGTGGCTTCGCTAAGGACGAGATCTTCGTGTCAGCCAGCAGTGTTGATTGTCATACGACATCCAACCCTTCAAGGATGAGGTATTATGTGATGTTTCTCCACTGGATGTATGTGATTTTCTCTTGGGCCAGCCATATATGTGGAAACACCATGCTATCTATGAGTGTTGACCCTGTAGTGTCATTATTACTTTGGGGGGTCATCTCTACAGGATACCAGAGGTAGTTCCAACTACCGCCCCACCTAAATAGTGTCGCAAGGTAGTATCTCATACTACAAAATTCATCTTCTCCACAATCTGTTCAAAGGGTGAGCAGAATGATACTGCAGCCACCACAGCTTCGGCCAAAGCACCTTCTATCCAACAGAAGCAGGTCGACAAGGTTGCAGCAAAGCAAAAATATTCCTTCTGCACACAGTCATCTAAAATAGCCAAACCGGTTAAAAAGGTCCAAACCTTCCAGCCATAGGTTCGTGACAGATTTCCATAAACTAAGCAGCACGACTTCTCCAGCAAGACAAGCAGCTTGCCAAGATGCAGATTCAACAAATGCTTTTCCCTCTCCCGTGGGAAATCAATGCAATGCAGACCATTGCTTCCTAAGGAGGGAGGATTGATCCAGGTGGATATCGGTGGCCACCCACCTTCTCCAACTGGCCCAAAACATGTTTCTGGAAATTTTGGTAATTTACTATTTTTAGCAATTTTTAACTTCCAAGGCCATTTTGAGGCCCTAAACGATGTTTTTTGAGAAAACAGGGAGAAACATGGATCGTAGATTGATGTTTCTCACCCAAAAGTCGTATTTCTCAGATAGATCTTTCCAATGAGCTATCATACGCCTAAAACAGAGATTGTATGCAAATGTTACGACCCCGGGAAGTTGATGCACCAACTTACCCATACGGGGCCCACATGACTTTTGGCGCTTCATCTCCTAGGGTTAGGTTTTTGGATGTCTATGACTTTTGGCATTCTCATCTATTGTAAAAAGGCCTCTAGAGCCTCATTGTAACCATCTTCTTACGAATGCGAGTAGCTGTCACATCTCTTCTCAGAGATAAGCTGCCACCATTCTAGCGAGTCTTTCACTCTGTATTTTTACAGTCTCTGTACATTTCTTTCATTAATAGAAATCGTGTGTTACTGTATCTCTGTGTTTATGGTTGCATCTCTGATATATTTATGTTATATTACTGGATATACGCGACATCTCTGTGCATTTCTTTATTATATCTCCGCTTTCATTTCGTGTCGAAAATAATCCGGATCAATATTGGTGTTAAGTGGGTTTATAAGACTAAGATAAATGCAAAAGGAGAAGTTGAAAAGTACAAGGAAAGACTTCTAGCTCAGGGGTTTAGCTAGCAACCCGGTATTGATTACAATGAAACCTTTGCTCCTATAGCAAGAGTTGACAATGTGAGGATGTTCTTATCTATTGGAGCTCAGAATAAATGGATCATGAATCAAATGGACGTTAAGTATGCATTCTTGAATGGATGTTTGGAAGAAGAGGTTTATGTAGAATAACCTATGGGTTATGGGATTGATAAGCACAGAGATAAAGTTTACAAGTTAAGGAAATCTTTATATGGATTGAAGTAGGCATCCATAGTTTGGTATAGCAGGATTCATGAGTACTTGATTAGTGTTGGATTCAGCAGAAGTCCAAGTGAACCAACTCTATATACAAAGGTAAACTAGGAAGGTAAAATTTTGATTGCCTATATGTATGTTGTTGACTTGATTTTTACTGGAGATCTATCTGTAGATGATTTTAAAAATTCCATGAAAATAGAGTTTGAGATGAATGATTTAGGATTGATGAAATATTTCCTTGGAATTGAAGTAGATCAATCTGATGATGGCATTTTCATTTGTCAAACTAAATATGCAAATGAAGTATTAAAAAGGTTTAGAATGCTAAATTGTAAGCCAACTGCAACACCAATGGAAAATGGTACTAAACTTAGTAAATATGATGAGGGATCATATGTTGATCCAACTCTGTATAAAAAGTTGGTTGTAAGCCTTATGTATTTAACAACAATGAGACCTGATATTATGTTTAATGTATGTTTAATTTCCAGATTCATGGAAACTCCGAAGAGAACTCATTGGCAAGCAGGAAACAGGATCCTGAGATACATTGTTGGAACAACTGACTTTTCTATCCGATACACATCAAGATTGATCTATTGGCTGATTAGATATACTGATAGTGATTTGGCAGGTTCCATTGACGATAGGAAGAGCACATCTGGTTATGTGTTCAGTGTTGGATCTGGAGCAGTGGCATGGGCATCAAAGAAACAACCCATAGTGACTTTATCTTCTACTGAAGTAGAATATGTTGCAACAGCTGCAGTTGCATGTCAAGTTATATGGATGAGAAGAGTCTTGAATGAATTATTGCATGAGCAAAATGGTCCAACGCAGATTGTCTGTGATAATAAATCTATCATTGCACTGTCAAAGAATCACGTTTTTCACAAGAAGATTAAGCACATTGATACGAGGTATCATTTCATTCGAGAGCTAGTAAATGGTAAAGAAATTTATATTCAATTTTGCAGGTCTGAGAAACAATTTGCAGACATATTTACAAAGCCTTTGGGAAATGAAATGTTTAAAATTCATAGAGATAATATTGGGGTCTGTAAGTTGTAATGCATTTTTAACAACAATCTTGTATTGCATGTTTGTGTTTGTTTTGTTTTGAAATGATTAAGAGGGAGTATGTTAGATTGTAATCATTTCACTGCTTGAATAACGGCGCATCGGTGGTCGTCTTGACCCTTCAAGACTGGAAGATTAAGCATTGTTTTGCTGGTTTTCCCTAAGTAGCTCAATTGGTGGCCGCCTTAGCCTTTGAAGGCTACGGGATACCTTCACCGCCTTATTTAAATCTTTTCTAAAGATCAAAGGGGTAATTTTTTTTGTTATCTTATTAATTAAGGAATTTTTGTTAGTGTTTAAATACCTGAAACGGATTGTAATCTGTAAGATCTTGAAGGCACATTTTGAATGAAAATTGCCATTTGGGTATTCGTAGGTGTTCTCTCCATTTATACTCTGTTTTTATTGAGTTCGTAAACTCGTCTCATTCCTTGATCAGATTCACTATATTGTTTTCAATTTGAGTAAACGATGTAATTATTTGGTTCTTCCGATTGCAAACTCGATCCCATTTTGATTCAGAGCATAGTTGTTCATGGAGTTCTTTTGTTTTCAAAACATCAAAACAAATGTGTCGGGCCCACAGTCTGTTCACGTTTCGTGATTCAGGAATATTTGTTTTCTTTTCTTTTTGTGTTGGGTGTTTGTAAACACCGAAACCCGAATTCCGATGGGCCTCCTTTTTTCACAATATTGTCATGACTTGTTTAAGGCTCCTCAAGTTCTCCCTAATATTTCTGTGAACATCTCTCTAGGGTGATTCACAGAAGTGTTTGGGGGGACTCTGGGAATCGTTGAACTGAGCATTATCCCATTGAGCTTATCTCAATCTATCTAAGGTCAACCTGTATTGTTGTCGTGTTTGTATTTTGTTCGATATCATTTCATATAAGGTATATTTCCATACTGCATATCATACCATCGATACTTTCCAACAATTGTACAATGTTTATATGAATGTGACATGTCTTGAGTAACGCAAACTTACAAAATTTGTACTATTTTTTATGGATTGCAAATTCTGGTGTAGGTTTTTCTTTCTCTTCACGCAAGCAGACACGAAATCAAAAATCTTACAGTAACTAATTGTTATAGGATAAATCCGAAAGTGTGGACACAAACTGATCTCCCTAGATCCACCTGGATCTAGAACAAAGCAAGACAGAATGATACTCTTTCCCTAGATTTTAACTATTGAATGTACTAGGAGGCACGATTAAAGAACATACCTTATGATCACTTCCTTTGGTATTTGTTGCTCCTAATTTGCTCTAGTTCTCTCGTATAGTCAAGATCAAAATGATACAAACCAACTGAAGTGAAGAAAGCACAATCTATTCAACAGTCAATCTATGTATATGATCAAGGAATTATACAATAAAGTGGGACTAACTTTATGGGAAAGGGACACATTATTGTATCATATTGATGGAAAGTAAAGATTACAACCTGATCCTTGATGTTGCAAACTTCCTTTCGATGGCCCTTAGCTCTGACACACACACTTGCTCACTTGCATGAAGAAGATCAACCACCTTTGATAGACTTGCTAGAGTTCTCTAGTTGTTGTAGCTTCAGTCCTTCACACAATCTTTCATCAATTCTCCAATGTCTCACTTAACCTTGTTTGCTTCTCTTTGCTTAACCTTTTCCATGAGAATTCACTCATTATATAGGAGAGAATGAATTGGTTACTAAGATAAGAATGATCCCAAAATATCAGGGAATCCAGTATTAGGATAATCATTCGAATGCCATTACATCCTTCTAGAAGCTTCGAGAATTCATCTTTTTCCCTTCTTTAGAAAGAGTTCACACCCTAGTAGTTCAACAAATTGTGAACTTCTCGCACCCTGGCTTAAGGTAGCCTACGAGAATCATGCATTCTCTCAAGAAAATATACTAGCAGCCTGCGAACAGTCCTCAAAAATGTGATTTCTAGAAAGAGATGAAGGTAACTTTTCTCATGAAAAAGTTCTAATGAAGAGCCTGGATACACCATCATCAATACATCATCATGATGACCAAAATCATGGATAACACTAATTCTGGTTGTTGTAAAATGTCCATTCTAATTACATTTTTTTGAGGTTTAAGAACATATTTATTATGATAAGGTAATTTTATAAACTGTTCAACTTCGTAACTAATTCTGGTTGTTGTAAAATGTCCATTCTAATTAATTGTGTAAATAATGTTAATCTTGTTTTGAGGTTTAAGAACATATTTATTATGATAAGATGACTTTATAAACTATTCAACTTTTATACTTTATTGATGACTTCCTATCTATTTTATTGAGGGTTAAAACCTTTTCAAAGCACTCATTGCATTTATCCTTTATTTTGCCATTGACAACCTGAAAAGCTTTCCTCGATATTCAGTGCAATGTAAGACGGATATGTGTTCTAAGATTAATCACAACATATATAACCATATTAGCAAACATGGATATCAAAGTCTTTCCTTGTCTCATATACTAAATTAATACGATTCTTCAAGCAGAATCATCCAAGGTTTGCCACCAATCTTGTTTTTAATAAATGGGTACCGGCATCCGTATCAACGAATTGGTTGCAGTAATTTTCGTTGCAATTTGAAGAGGGTTCTTGGGACAGTTAAATGACCAACAAGGGAATCACTCTTCTTCCATGAGTGTAAAACTAGAACAAAATTCTGAAGAGAACGGGGTGTGGAAGGGTCCTTTGTTGAGAATCACGGACTTGAGAAGTCAAAGGGTAGAATTCTTAGAAGCAGAGTCGTGATCTTGACTCTGTAATTTCATAAATAAGATTGTAATTGTCCAAAGCGTTGGTCTCGATAACTTCAAAGAAATTGCGTTGTGTATTTACTCTCATCTCTCTATTTTATTTCAAATGTCTTGTCATTGTATGTTCTTCTCTGCTTTTGTTGTTAATTCTGTAGCAGGCAAATACCCTGCCCTGTTGGGAAACTCCCTACTTGTATTATGTGTGTTTATGTTTAAATTTTTCATTATTGAGTTATTGGTCATAAATTGGTAAAGTTTCTAGTCTTGACAAGGATTCTGTTCCTAGGTTGTATGAGGTTGGAATTAGTTGATTTGAGAGATTAGATTTGCTCAACTAATGGATCAAGGTAGTTGTCTATCTTGAGACATTGTTGATGTATTTATATATGTATTCTATTTTATTGTGAAATAGAAGAGAGAGTTTAGAGAAATTTTGAGTGTGTAATAATATTTGTCTACTCTATCTACCATTTTTCATCATGGTATCAGAGCAAGATTGAGCTTGACTCCCTCACTGAAGGCCTAGGTGAATGAAAGGGAAATGGAAACCTATGAAAATAGCAAGGTAGATTTCTTAAGTGAGAGTATATAGTGTGAGTTGTTTGTTGTTGTGTTTGCAGTAATGTGTTGTTTGTCCATCCATTTGATGTGAGTAGAGGAAGGTCATGGAAGTGAGCAGCAAGAGAGCCGCTAGTCTGGAAGCTACTTTGCTTGAATTGTTGAGTAATCTAATCCAAGCAGAAAGGAGCATTTAGTAAGAGGGTGTTGTTTATGATAAATTGTGAAGCAAGAAATACAGAGAGAAAGAATAGAGAAGAAATAGTATTTAGTATATTGAGAACGTAAGGAGAAAGTATAATGAGAAGAGTTAATGAAGTAGTACCATGCAAAGAAAGTATAATGAGAAGAGTTAATGAAGTAGTTAATGAAGAGTTAATCAAGAAAAGAAAGTACAACTGGCCAGGACAGCTGGCAGTGTACAGTCAACCTATTGAGGTTACATTATATTTAACACTCCCTCTTAAACTCAACAGTTACAAACATCAGCACTGATTATGCCTAAGTGTTGTCTCTGAAAATCAAAAACAGATTTTCCTAGTGGCTTTGTAAATATATCTACGAGCTAATCTTGAGAACCACAGAATTGAAGTGCAATATCACCATTATTGACTAGCTCACGGATGAAGTGAAAGCGAGTGTCAATGTGTTTTCTTTTCTTGTGAAACACATGATTTTTGGATAGATCTATTGCTGAAGTATTGTCATAGAAAATAGGAGTTGGATAAGTTTTTGTATGTGACATATATTTCAATATTCTTTTCAGCCACACAGCTTGACAAGAAGCTGAGGTAGCAGCGACATACTCTACCTCTATATAAGATATTGATACAATTGGTTATTTCTTTGATGCCCATGAGATCAGGTTCGTGCCTAGGTGAAAAGCATGTCCTAAGGTGCTTTTCCTGTCATCTAGGTTGCCTGCAAAATCATTGTCTGTGTAACTAGATAGTTGATTACTATCAGATTTAGTGTACCATAAACCAAAATTGAGAGTTCCTACAATATATCTCAGAATCCGTTTCGCCATTTTCTAGTGAGAATCTTTGGGAGATTCCATGAATCTGGAAACAAGGCTGGCTGCATACATAATATCAGGCCTAGTTGCTGTAAAATACAACAAACTACCTACTAAACTTTTGTACAGGGTAGGTTCCACTGGAGGGCCTTCATCTTTCTTACTCAATTTTGTGCCTAGGGGTATAGGGGTTTCTGTTGGATTGCATTCTTCCATGCATAATCTTTTGATGATGTTTGTTGCATACTTTTTCTGACAAACAAATTCCTTTGGTTGATTGATCAACCTCAATCCCCAAAAATTATTTCATGATGACAAGATCTATCATCTCAAACTCAGATTGCATGGCATGTTTAAAACTTGTTAACTCAAGATTTCTAGTATATATCATGTCATCAACATATAAACATACAATCAAAATTTTACCGTGCTGATCAGTTTTGGTGTAAAGAGTTGGCTCATTTTGACTTCTGCTGAAACCACTTTTGATCATATAAGTGTCAATTCTGTTGTACCAAGCTCTTGGAACTTGCTTTAAGCCATACAAGGCTTTCTTCAACCAATATACTTTGGCTGGCTACTCTTGGACTTCATATCCAGGTGGCTGATCGACATAAACTTCTTCTTCTAAGAAACCATTTAGGAAGGCTGACTTGACATCAGTCTGATATACTTTCCATTTATGTTGGGCTGCTATGACCAATAGAGTTCTGACAATGTCTAACCTTGCTACTGGAGCAAAAGTTTCACCATAGTCAGTACCAAGTTGTTGTGAGAATCCTTTGGCAACAAGTCTTTCCTTGTGTTTTTCGATCTGCCCTTTTTCATTGAGTTTAGTTTTGTAAACCCACTTGATACCAATAATTTTCTTGTGACCTGACAAATCAACAAGATCCCATGTCTTGTTCTTCTTAATGGAGTCAATTTCTTGGTTCATGGCTTGAACCCAATGTGGCTCCTTAGCAGCTTCTTTAAAATATGTAGGTTGACATGACATTAATGGAAAAAGATTGTGCTATTCAAAATCATCCAACTACTGATGGATTTCTCTCAAACTTCAAGCTCTCTGATTTTGAATTTCAGAGGATGAGTCTCTGCTTGAAGTTGAGTTATCCTGAGAATTTTTAGATCGTCCTTGTACCCGCAATCTTCGAAGAATAGGTAGAGGTATTTGTTGTCCTGAATTTTCTGTGTTTTTAGAACTTGGCAGCAATGGATTTTGACTGTCAAGTTGTTGATTTTCTGATTCTTTCCATAATTGATTTTCCAGAAATTTTACATCTCTATTGAGAATTAGTTTCTTAGAGATTGGGTTGTAAAGCCTAAAGGCTTTAGATGTTTCACTATATCTAGTAAAGATACATTTGTCACTTCTATCGTCCAGTTTCTTCCTTAACTTGGAAGGTATGTGAGTGTATGCTATGCATCTGAATGTCCTTACATGTGCAACATTTAGCTTTGTCCCACTCCATGCTTCTTGAGGGACTTTCATCTTTAGACTTGTGGTTGGAAGTCTATTCAAGAGATAAACTGAGCATGCTACTGCTTCAACCCAAAAAATATTTGACAAACATTTCTCTTTAAGAAGTGTTCTTGTCATATTCATTATTGTCTGATTTTTCCTTTCAACCACTCCATTTTGTTGTGGAGTATACCTGGCTATTGTTTGCATGATAATGCCTTGTGATTTGCAGAAATTTGTAAATTCATTGGAGTTGTATTCTCCTCATCCATCAGACCTGAGTGCTTTTATATATTTTCCACTCTGTTTTTCATCTTCTTCTTTGAAGTCCTTGAATTTTGCAAAAGTTTCAGACTTGTGTCTGAGAAAATAGATCCAGATTTTCCTGCTAAAATCATCAATAAACGTTAGAAAGTAAAAGCTACCACCTATTGACTCTATTTGCATTGGTCCACATAGGTCAATGTGAACTAGTTCGAGATGTCGTTTGGCTTGATTAGATGACTGTGGAAAACTAGTTCTCTTATGTTTTTGCAGTATATAAGACTCACATGGGGAATTTTGTTCTTTGAAGATGAGAATAACTTTGACCATGGAGTGCTTCCGAAGAAGAATTAGACTCTTAAAGGGTAGATGTCCAAATCTTGTATGCCAAACCATTGTTTCATTTAGGGTGGATGCACTTTGTGCATATGGTTGAATCAGTTTTGTAGTTCTGAGTGTAAGGGGAAACATCCTATTCTGAGTCATGTGGATTTTAGAAATCAATTTTCTACTTGGTATTTTTTCATGTATCTTGCAAGATGCTCCCTCAAAGAGTACCTTATAGCCATGTTCAATGAGTTGTCCTACACTTAGCAGATTATGTTTTAGATCTTGAACATGATAGACATTGTTTATGTCTTTCTTTTCATTTTGTTTAGTGATAATAGGTACAGTTCCTTTGCCTTGAAATTTGAGTAAGGAATCATTTCCAAGTGTAATATCAGATGATATTGAAGAATCAATGCATGAAAGTAAATCTTTGTTACCTGTCATGTGATTGCTACATCCACTGTCCAACAACCAGAGATCTTTAGATTGTTTTTCAGTCTTGTGGCATGAGAGAAACATACCTTTTGAGGTTTCTCCCGTATTATTTGACACATGTGCTCTTCCTGAGAGATGATCTCCCTGCCTCTTCCGGAATTCAGATTCATAGTGCCCATATTTTTTGCAGTGATAGCATTGTATGCTTGATTTGTCATTTGATCTTCTCTGTCTTCCTCTTTGAGGTTGAAAGTTTTGATTCTGGTGTTTTTGTCTGTGACCTTGGAAATTTTGATGTTGGCTCTGTTGTCTCTTACCTCCATTCAAGTGTTGGTCACTTATAGTACTCTCTCATCCTTGGTGACCTCTGCCTCTTCCTTTGCCTCTCCCTCTGCTGAAGGAGAATTGATTTTTGAAGGCATTGGTGATTGACTCATCTGTGAGATGCAGTTAGTTCTCATGTGTCACCAGGGAACCAGTCACTTCATTTGTTGAAAAACGTGACAGATCCTTGGATTCAAGGATTGCTGTAACAACCATTACGAATTTCTTTGGTAAACTTCTAAGGACTTTCTCAATAATGTGTTGATCAATGATGGATTCACTATTCAATCTGATTTGGTTCACGATTCCCATGACTTTGGTCATGAAATGATCCACATTTTCAGACTCTGTCATTCTTAAAGTCTCGAATTGTGTCCTCAAGGTCTGTAGTTTGACTGTTTTGACCCTGTCATTACCTCGGTAGGCTAATTTAAGGATGTCCCAGGCCTGTTTTGAAGTACTAGTTCTTGTGATTTTTGATAAAATCGAATCATCCATAGAATTTTGAATCCATAATTTAGCTTTATTTTCTCTGTTCCTATGATTTGCTTGAGCAATTCTCTGTTGGTTTGTCATGGTGGCAAGGTCTACTAGATCTGGTTCAACATATTGAAGATCCACTGGATCCCAGTACTCTTGTGTTTGCAAGAAGGATTTCATTCGAAGAGACCAGGACTCATAGTTCTTCCCAAGAAGAATCGGACCTCAAGTTGTTCCTAAATTGCTAGATGTCGCCATCTTTTAAATAATTTAATAAAACTGAAAAAAAATTGTTAGGAAATTTTGTATTTACCTGTTTCCCACATGTAAAACCAGGTTTTCTAATTTCTTGCAGGGACTTCAGAACTCTGCGATTCAAGATTTTGTGATTTTCAACTTCACGAGTTTTCGCTTCGTGATTCTAACTTCGGGACTTCGTTATACGAGTCCTCATAACTCTTGTCTCTCCAACTTTTGATTGCCAAAACGTCGAAGAGAGCTTAACGGCCTTGGTATGGCCCTTAGTATTGATTCAATGTGACCACGCGCCTAAATGTTAAAGCACTACCATATTTTCACGATTCTGGGAATAGCGATGCCTTCGCCGATGCTCTGTCCCTCAATTTGCTGAAATCTAAAATATCCCGGCGCTTACTCAAACGCCTTTTCAAGATTTCACGTTTCGGGACTTCTTGCTTCCTGATGTCAAGAGTCCTTGACCCTTCATCCTTCTGATCTCTGAAATGATGACTTGCCGAAATGTCTTTAACAACAATTAGCCCCAAAGCTATGCCTTCGTTCCATGTGACCACTACTCATAAGACCATATTCTTGTTTTGGGGTTTTGCGACTTAAGCGCCCGATCTCCTGTCCTCTTGACCCTCGAAATATTGATATGCAGAATGTCAAAATGGCAAAGTGTCCTTCTCCTTTAGGAAAATCTCCCACAATCCTGGATTGCTGCCACACGTCTCCTCAAGATGGATAGTCCTCCTACGTTTCGTGATTTTGCAACTTGCGACCCCCAGTGACACAGATCCTCTGTCAACTTGAAACCCCGATAGTCGAAATACCGACGGTTTCCTCGATCCACGTGTCCCAACGAATGAACGGCTGTGATCGTTTCAGGATTTCGGGACTTTCGCTGTGGAGTGTCCCCACCTTCGTCAACAAGACCTCCAATATCCCGTACTCCAAAATGCCAAAATTTTGATGGTGCTTGGATCTGCTACCACATGTCCTCCTTGATGGATGGTTGAGATGATTTTGGGATTTTGCGTATCAGGGTTTGGAGTGTAGTCTCCTTTGTTCATCCAACTCTTGATTCCCGATTTTGTGATAGAGTTAGATCGATGACTCACAATATTTCTCGATCCAACGATCCAGAATGACTCAGGATTTCACGATTCACGAATTCTCACGGCAGTCTTCTGACCTTTACACCCTGCGAGTCAGCAAAATGTCGAGATCTCACCACGTGTCCTCCTTGATGGATGATCTAGATGATTTTGGGATTTCATGACTTCGCAAGTCAAAATTTCTCTTGTGTGCTCCAAAGGAATAATCCTCGTGAATTTTCTGATGGATCGGATGATTGTCAGTCCTTTGCGCGAAATCTAACGACTGAGATTCTTTTTCTTTTTCTGCGCTCTGCTCGACACTTTTGAACTGGATTTTTGCCTCCGATCTCTTTGCAGGATGGATCTTATGGTTGTGATTTCTCGTTCTTGGCTCCTTTGACATGTTCTTTGCTACCTTTGCAATGATTTTCTCTTGCGGAAGAAAAATTCGTGAATCTTTCAAAGATTTGAAAGAATTTCACGAGTTCTTTGAAGCTTATTGTTCTCTGCTACAATCTTTGATGGAGAAGAGATATTTCCCAAAATTCTTTAAACGATTTTGCCTCCTGCAACTATCTTTCACCAATATGAACGAATTTCTTTGAATTCTTCAAATGTTGTTGCCTCCTGTAGCTCTTCTTCGTGAATCTTTAACGAACATGAAATTGTTCACAATTATTTAGAGATTCTCCTTCTGCAATCTCTGCTTGCTCAATCTTTTGAGGGTATAGCACTCTGCTTCCTTGTCTAAGCTTCCTACAATGATCTTTTGAGCGAAATGCGGACAACGACTTTCTCCCTAGTCTTTGTGAAGTGGCTCATGTCCCGTGCTCTTGTTCACAGTGTAAGCTCTGCGCTGTTTGAGGATCAGGTTGCTCTCTAGTCTGTGTGAAGAGGCTTATTACAGAAGCTCTAATACCATGATAAATTGTGAAGAAAGAAATGCAGAGAGAAAGAATAGAGCAGAAATAGTATTCAATATATTGAGAATGTAAGGAGAAAGTACAATGAGAAGAGTTAATGAAGTAGTACCATGCAAAAGGAAAGTAGCTAAGCTAAATAGGCTCAAGCAAATCAAGAAAAGAAAGTACAGCTGGCCAGGATAGCTGGCAGTGTACAGTCAGCCTGTTGAGGTTACATTATATTTAACAGTTTAGGAGAAGAACCTCCTGCAGTGTTTTCCATTGTAAAGGAGCCACCTAGTTGAGAAGGTCATCAAGGCTATTGAAGGCTACAGTCAAAATATGGAAGATTACATCGATGCAATGCTGGATTCATGTCATCAATTCCTGGAATGAAACCTATGAAGGAATCGGAGAATCATATACCAGAGTACCCACACGAACTTTTGGCTCTAGAGGTTTGAATTTGAGTTAATGTTGTGAGTTTTTTTTTTTGTAACACATTGTTGTTGTTTAATGGAAAAATCAACCAAATATAGCAATGGAAGGGTTGTCGATGACACAATGAGGAGAGCACACATTTACTGTTGGAGGAGAGCATTTTTGGTTCACTGATGTGTGATTTAATACTAATTCCATGCGCCTGGTTACATCTTCTTTGACGGAACAGTAAGGTAGAGGTGAAAAAGGTATTGTGTGAATTTCAAAGGGACCAGATTAGAGTGAAAAATGAGGAGATCGCTAAGAGAGGCCATGAAATTGTAGTGATATGGCCACACGGTATATCAAGTATTGCAGAGGGTGTTAATGTCACTGGATCACAGTCATATAGCCAAAGAGATTGCACAGATAATGACCACGAGACCATGGTGTTGGGCCACAACATTGTAGAGGAGGTAATCATATCATTGGCAGGTAAACCAAATGGCAGGTAAACCAAATGGTGGGGAAGTCGGTGGATGGGCAGAAGGTCGTAGCTGGAAAGTACCTTGCTGGAGCACCGATGTAAGACATCACCGGCAACAAGAAGGATATCTGTCGGTTGTAATGCTCATAATATTTGACCACAGTAATGGTAATTTTTTTTTTTGGGGGGGGGTCATGCATGGTTAGAAGTGAGTGACCTAGCAATTGCAGGATGAAGTATGTAAACTCGAGTAAAGAAGGAGTTAATGTTTTTGGAATCATAAACCTTTTTTGGAATTTGTAGTTGTTTTGTTAGAATTGGTTAATAACACAAACATAGGGAAATCCAAGACTATGAATTGACAACTTGACATTGAAGGAGAGGTCAAGGATGCATATGAAGACTCCAAACATGTGAACAAACTGCAAAAAGGGAAGATTATGTTAACTTGTGCTGAATTGATGAATTGAATGTAAGGTTGACATGGATATGTCCCGTATGCAAACTAAGTTCCTATGTATCTCGGGAGATGGATGTACATCTATAGGATGGCCAGTTGTTGAGTCTTTATATTGATGGTACCAATGTCAAAGATTAACAACTTGATAGGACTGAAAAATTTATAGTAATGGAGAGGTTAAAGATGTAGATAGGAATGACAACTTGATAGGATTGACAAATCGATAGGAGTGACAACTTTATAGTGAAGGAGAGATCAAAGATGCAAATGAAGAATCCAGACATGTGAACAACTCTAGAAAAGGAAGATTATGTTAACTCTTGATAATGATTATGAAATCCTCATTAACCTTATTTTGTGATTTATAACCACTCCTAAGTTTTCTTAGTAAATTTGTATGGTAGTTGGAGGGAAGCTTTGCTACATGTTACCTTTAGTTGTGTCTTGATGTAAATTGTTTGATGAATTGAATGTAAGGTTGACATGTGTTATACAAAAATTTTCCACACTACATGCATCTTGCTTGGATGGTATTCTATTTCCCTTTGTAGACCTCATTTACCATCACTCTCGAGCTAAAAAATCATATTTTTATACATGTACACAACTTCTTAGTTATGCAATGTGCTTATGTACATGGACTACTGCATTAAAACCCATGTACATCGGGTTTGGCACTCAAAAAATAAAAATTGCGTCGGGTTTCCATGACATCTTATGAGATCCATCATCCTTGAACTTCCTTATGTTGGAAACTCTCTAACTCGAACCTTCAATTACATTCGGAGGCTATAAATTGAGCCATATACAATCCTTGAGAAAAGACAATCCATCATTGAGAACAAAGACACTCTGGAGAATTTTCACCTCAAATGAGTCTGCATCCCTTTGTCCTTGAAAGTATGAACTTCGTGTGTTCATCCCCCAAGCTCTTCCTATCTTGTGATGGAGAACCTCATTGACTCTTAGATGTGATCTTGCCTTTGTGGATGCTTGAAATGGTGGAGGCTCAGCTGGAGGGACTTAGTTTCATGGTTCCGATATGTGTTGTTACAAAAATTTTCCACCTATGTACTTCTGTTCATTTCATTAATAGAAATATTATTTTCTCGTCCAATTGATATCTTGCAAATATATAGATTTCTTTCCATGGGTGCATTTGTTATGTATGTTAATGAAGTATGCTGATTTATATGCTAACATTATATATCATTACCACATTCTTGTGTATCTTGGTTGTTGAAGACAAGTTGCAAGTGTAAAACTTTGGGTCGTGTGATCAACGGTGGTGTTCTTCGGACTTCTAGACAAGGTCAAGCTAAATAATTAATAAAAATGTAAGGAAGGTCATTTTTAGTGGACAAGGTTTTCTCTTAGGACCTAAAGAAAAATACTTGAAATGGAAGTTGAGGGTTTGTATTCAAAAATTTGTTCTTCTTGTAGTTTTCGCTCATTAGGTGGGAATTCAATACACTATGTGGTTACTATTGCTTTGAATCACTTATTTAAAACCTACTACCACAAATCTAAGTAATGTATCTGTTTGTCGTAAGCTCTATTACACTTGATCTAAGTCATATCTCTCATTATAAAAAGAGGTGATAATCATAAAGTGATGGTGCACAATTATTTGTGCATTATTTAATTCATTTTGCATTGTATACAATAAACTAATTTTGTATAATAAATAACTTTGTAACGATATATTTGATAAATCCCAAGTTTAGGTAAGCCTAACTTGAATAATGTTTTAGTTATTAGCTCACTACACAATAAATAAATCAGCAATTTGCATGCAAGCCTTTACTCTATAAATTAAGAAATTAAGGACATGGGTCCTCATTATGTAATAAAAGAGATAAAATAGAAATAATTAAGTGTTGCCCATTTTCTTCATTGATGTTTTTCGTTCAAGGGATTTATCATCTATATCATGTGTTATTTGTGAGTTTTTTTATTTTTTATGATCATGTGGTCATTTGCATTTTCTCACATTGTACTAGATTGGTTTAGAGAAAACTTTGAGTCTTGAACAAGCTAGATCATTAGTCATATTCCAACATATCCATGTGGGAACTTATCATATCCGCACATTTTTGTGGACTCTAAGAACCATTTGATTGCATGGTTAAGTTGAGAGTGGCCAAATTAGCTAAGAAAACTTCTTGTTTCATGGGAACTAGACTTTGGATGCTATGAATATACTCATTTACTCATGCTCTGAATCTACTCATTTTCCAATTTTATGACAAATAGGCCTCTTTTCTAGTAGTCATTACGTTGTTTTGGTTTCAATGGTTCCATTTTTATATTATAACAATATTATAATATAAAATATGTTTATGTTTTTTTAGATATTTATATATAACATTGTTATAATATAACAATGTTATATTATAACAACGTTATAATATAACAATGTTATATTATAACAACGTTATAATATAAAATAAGTGCCCCCAATTTCTTGACCACCAACATCCCTTTACCAACTCTATTTTCTAGCCACTTTTAATTGTCTTGTGGCCCTTACTTCTCTCCACTAATTCCCTCAACCACCATTGATCACCCCTCCCTTTTTCTTGACTATGAACCATGGATCTCTCTTTGACAATGTGTCCTCTAGGTCTCCAACCATGATATCAACCTAGTAGGTATATTTATCACATAATTCTCTTCCCAGTCAATGCACAGTAGTTGCATAGCTAACTTCCTAGTTAATATCCAACCAAATTGTGCAAAGTGGGACTATTCTTTCCCCTTGGAAGGATTAACACATGGATTTTGAAGGTAGGTTTCAAATAGAATTAACTTCACCATACATACATAGATTCTAGTGTCACTGATCCAGGTGGATATTGGTGGCCACAAACCTAATCCAACTCGCTCCTCTTGACAATTTTTAGTTCAACACATTCTTTTGTACTTATTTGTAATTGTGGGTTCTACACTTCTAGGGATGTATAAAGCCCTATGCATATTCCATGTGGATATTGGTGGCCTCCCACCTAATCCAAATGGTTTATTTTGGAAGTTTTCATGTTAGCACATGTGCTTTTACTTCCATGGCCGTTTTAGGGCCCTAAACAATTTTTTTTGGCTTGCCACAGTCAAATTATAAACAAAGTTAGAGTTTGACGACATAATGTGTATTTCTTGAAAAAAAAATTCCAATGGACTATCACACGCCTAAAATAGAGGTTGTTTGAAAAATTTACGACCCCGGGAAGTTGAGGTACCAACTTACCTAGTGGGGCCCACATAACTTTTGGTGTTTGATTTCCTATGGTTAGGTTTTTGGATTTCTAGGGTTTTGGAATTCATGAGTAATGTTAAAAGGTCCTCTAGAGCCTCACTGTAATCATTCTACCTAGAAATATGCATGTAGAAGCCACATCTCTTCTCAGAGATAGCTACCACCATTCGAGCAATTTTTTTTCAGTTCTACAGTTTTACAGTTTCATCCTATTTCATTTATTAAATATAATTTATTGTTCACTGGATATCTGTTGTTGTTATCTGTATCTCTGTGTTATTGTATTCATTCTCTTAGTCAGATAGTTCTACTCATAAATCCATATCAGTGGTATCATAACAGTTTTCTCTTCATTTATTTTTCTTCATGCATGTATCTGACAAGATCTGGGTACAAGAAGTTGGGACTTGAACCAATCGAGCCTTTGAAAGATCGGTTGCACAAAACCCAACAAAAACCCATGTGGGATGAAAATAAATATGATGGTGTAGGAGATCCTTTTAAAGTGTTCCTCGAGGAATCCCTTGCGTGAAAAATGAATGAAATTATGGACAACTTTGCATAGATCATTCAGAGGTTGTCCGTAGGGGAAGCATCTTCATCAAGTAGCCACGCAACCCCCTTTAAGGTACAGGACAATTTTTATATTCCATTATTTGAAGGATTAATAGATGCATAAGTTGTAGATAAATGGTTGAATCTACTCAAAGGATATTTTTCGGTCCACAATTTTTCCGATAGGGAAAAAATTACTTTTGCACTCCTCAAGGTCGCCCCCCATGTTAAGAACTGGTGGGATACTTACTCTGAGAAAAGGGCCATATAGGAATTTGCAATATTTGTGGTTTTTCCCACTTGGGATTCCTTTAGGGATGCCATTAAAGAATAATACTACCATGTTGGAAGCTACAAGGACCAATACACAAGATGGACCACCCTATGTCAGAAAAGGGACGAGACAGTACCATATTTCACCAATTTTTGTTATACCTTGCGCACCAAACTAGGTATCAAAGACTCTGAGCGACATATGGTGCTCAAATACCATGGTTTTTTCATAGATACATTAAAAAATAACTAGATTTTCTGGACATCGCATCATTGGGTATGACTTATAGATATGTTGTCAAGATCGAGGAGAAATTTAAGCAAAAGGGGAAAGAGTTTGGATCTATAAACTCCTCACAACCGAAGCAGGGAAAATTCAACCCCAAGCAACACAACAAGGGATATATAAAATATATCCACTCTCTAGACATCTTGTCCAAGATGTTAGCGTCAGAAGTCACTCCTGGATTGCTTGCAGGAGTAGAGCCCAACGCCCATCAGTTTTATGTCACGGTTTGTTTTTAAAGGGTGATCTAATGGAAATAAAGACTCAAGGAAATATCATTCTAACTTAGGGACTGTGTCTAGTATGTAAATAACAAGGGAGGTCTGGAATCCTAACTTTAGCCAGTGGGTTGATTGAAAGATGAGCAGGTGGAAGACTTGGGAGAAAATGAACAAACAACTCTGGGCGTCCGGCTTGCAGCGGTTTGTAGGGGGAAAAACTCTAAAAGCAGTATCCTCCTTGTTTCAGGATAAATTCGTGAGTACAGACACAGACCAATCTCCCTAGATCCACCTGGATCTAGAACAAAGCAAGACAGAATACTACTCTTTCCCTAGATCTAGACTATTGAATGAACTAAGAGAAATGGATAGTGAACATACCTTATGAATGCTCTCTTTAAATCTCTGTTGTTCCTTGCTCCACTTCGATGCTCTTGTGACGTCCAATCAAAACAGTACAAACCAATCAAAGTACAAGCATATTAATATATTCAATACCTAGTCTATACATGTGATCAAGGAATCATGTAATAATATGACATCATCATTATGGGAAAGGGACATATTCATGTATTGAATTAACTGAAAGAGAAATATACAACCTGAGCCTTGATGTCGTATATCTCCTTTCAATGGCTTTTGGTTCTGACACACACACTTGCTCATGCATGAAGAAAATCAACTACTTATGATGACCTTGTTGTTATCTCTATTTGCTGCAGCATCAAGTCTCCGTACAATCATGCACCAATTCTCCAATAGATCTCTCAATCTTGCCAACTTCTTGTTAACCCTTTCCATGAGTATTCTCATAAATTTATAAGAGAGAATAGGTTAGTTGCTAGGATAAGAATGATTCCAATAAATCTGGAATGTCAGCTTCTGAACAACCATTCGAATAAAAATTCACCCTTCTAGAAGATTCCCTTCTAGAAGGCTCGAGAATCTTATCTTTTTCCTTTGTAAAAAGATGTCTGCACCCTGGCCATGATTACAATGTGAGAAGTTTGCACCCTAGCTAAATGCAGCCTGCGAGAATGAAGGATTCCCGCAGGAGAGTATATATGCAGCCTGTGAACATTCCTAAAAACATGATTTTGGAAATAGATAAGAACAACCCTTTTTAGGAAGGAGTTCTTCAATGAGGAGATGATTTGCTATCATCATGACATCACCATGACATCATCACAATGACCAAAATTGTGGATAACAGAATGCCCCCCAAAGTGTGAGAGTGGAACTAGTGACAGTCGATAGAATTTGTAAGCTACATGTGTGTGTCAAGAACCAAAGGCACATCTAATCAGAGACCTGCAATCATCCAAGCATCAGCAGAATATCATATATACCAATTCCTAAGGTAGACATTCCCATACTCAGATCATAAACTGATGACATCAAAAAAGATCATGGCCATCAATCATACACTGTGGATCCATGCAATCATAATGTAGCACATCCACCTGAATACACTGTGGATCTGTGTAATAAACAATCGAGATGACATAGCCACGAAACATACACAGTGGATCTATGTGTCACAAAAATATACATACTCCATCACAACCTGGACTATGAAGACAACATCCAGGGTCTTCAATCTTGTAACATCCCGCTCTGGCGCACTGAGACCACTTATTCTTTGAGGACACTTGCTCGCAAGTGATCTGGACCCTTTTTGATGTTAGACTTTTTGTATATGATTATGATGTGATTGACAGAGGATATGATGTGTTCCTATGCATATATACAGGTGCTATTGACTCAGCTTATTGAGTGTGCAGGTTTTGACCTTGAGGATGCGGAGGCATCGGTAGACCACCTTGGAATCCGGACTGAGTCAGGGAGTGTGCTTTTGGGTTGATATGTTATTATGATGTTGATTTGATGTGATGTTTGATGATGATATTCTGACATGATTATTGGTGATGCAGGCTGACGATAGCTTGCCGACTTGACTCACATATGGAGTAAAGGGGCCACACACAATTGCAGAGAGGTTGAGGGAG